>BDUI01027054.1:0-18041 GCA_002335545.1 Apodemus speciosus | reverse complement strand
AAAATGGAGACAAACTTAGGCCAAACAGGCAGTGGGACAGAACATAAAATCCTTTCCTGGAAGAGGGAACTTGTCCTCCTGGTAGCCCTCAAGGTCAGTTTATACCATAGGAAATAACCAACTCAACCTGTAAGGAGAAAGCCAAGTTTGCTCCTTAGTAAAAACTCCAAAGCAATGTAATAGATGGACTAAATATTAAAGAGAAAAAAAAACGGAGTTAGGAGAGCACAGGGRTGAGAATGATGGATTCTTCTCTGTGTCACTGGAATGAGAGAAGTCCTTGTGGCTTTTCTAGCTGCAGGGGCTCCTGGTCCCCTGGTTGCCTRTGATAAAGGGCTTTCAGCTCCCATCTGCACCTGGGAGTGGTATGGGACAAGCAACTCAGCTTTCTCCTTTCTGATCTTCTTATGTCTGAAATGGGAACAAGTCTCTAGCATGTAGGATTACCGTGAAGAGGAAATGAAATACTGTACAACTGGGTAAGAATGAGCATGTGAGAGCCTCGRCTGCGCCATTGTTTATCTAACAGTTAAAATCCTGTGCAACAAGCCTACCTCTGTGCTGAGTAAACAGATATCTAAAGTGCGTTGCATTGCAGCGAAATGTGGCAGACAGGAAGTGGAGCTGGRTTTCTCGGTTCTGGGACTCAGGAAGGAGCACAAGAGGTAGGAGAGTGAGACTTTGGACTCGTAGCCTGCCTCTTCCCTATGCATGGCTTGGACAGGAAGGAATACAGAGAAACAGAAATGGGATGGGTTCAGTGCAAGCTAGACTGCAGGCTATCTCACAGCATGCATGTGGACTGGCGGGCACTGAGTTAGTTCCCAAGGCCAGGAGGAAGGGCATCTGTAGGTGGTCAGTCCTGAGGACCAAGGAGCCTGGTCGTACAGTCTGGGCTGAGTCAGTCTAGAATCTTCCAGCAGAGCTGAGCCAGGCCTCTATTTGGGGTGGGATGACTGTAGAGTGGAAAGCAGTAGCCAATCAGCAGGGTCCTGTTCTGGTGCAGAGGGCACACTAGCTTTGATGAGAGCCAGAGAGGCYAGGGTCATCCTTTTGATCTGAGTTCATARAATTGGGCCCCAGGCAACACCAGATTCAAGCATCAACACTTGAATCTCAGGCTTCAACAGGAAGAGAATCCACTAAACAGGAGACCTTTGTACCTTCACCTTGGCCTCTGCAAGGGGCACCTAAGCACCATGCCCTCCAAGGGTGCACCTTCAGAGAGATAAGCCTAGATCTAGGGATCTTGTCTAGTTCTGTGTCTGAATTTAAACTGAGACACTGTGTTTTAGCTCTTTAACCCTGATTAGTCAGGRAGATTTGTGAAGAATGCCAGATCACATGGGTAAATAGATAAATAAATTCCTTCCTTTTTAGAAACTCTGAGCTGTGTGGAGGAATCAATCAATCTTATTTTGCAAAAGGCTTATACATGAATATGAATATCTCTTAGCAATTAACAAGAGCATACAGATCTACAAAGAATAAAGGAAAAAAACCTACTATGATTATATATATATAAAATCATATATATGAATCATATATACTTATATATGATTCATATATATATGAAATAAAAGGAAGGAACAGTTATCAGACAGCCAAGGTGGATGGCTGGCATGGGTTTGCTATATGAAAGCACCTAGGCATGCTGGGTAAGAAAGGGCAGTGCTAGTCTCTGAGAGGGAGGATACGCCAGTYGAACATGCATCCACCCATACATGGCCCTTGTTTCTCCTCCTGACAATATACTTGTAGTCATATACCTGCAGGGTGGTTTATGCTCAGAGCAGAAACAGAAATAGCATTTCAGGTTTCCTATCTCAGCATCTAATACCTGGGAAGACCATTAGAACCATGGAGAGCAAAAGAAGTAATTACTGTCTGCAACCAACCAGGAAAAAAATAATCAAATGTAATGAATTTCAGGGATAGCTAGCCTGGGAAATCCCTGCCTGGTCTGGAGGAGATGGGGCGGGCTGCAATGGTGGCCTTGACCTATGCCTCAGATACCTGTGGGGAATGATCACATCCTGGGGCTCTTGCCCATGAGGGATGCTTCTGGCTCCAGCTTCCCCTCTGGATAATTGCTAAGAGACAGTGGCTGATAGGAAACAAGGGCAGGCCAGGCCAGCATCCTGGCATGATGTCTAGATATCTGCAGAGCCAAGAAGTGAGATGGTATCACATTTGCAGGCCTGGTGCGCTCCTTTGGGAATGATATTCTCTAGTGTTTTGAATGGTATTCTTGAGTTCCCTGCACAGTGAAACACTATTAAAATAAGTGGGCGAGCTGCCACTCGAACCAAATGGTGTCATACTCCCTGGGAGTAGCAGGAAGATTGCTACACTGTCTTCCATGAAACATGCTCCTCACACAGGGACAGTCTCGGGCCAGTGCAGGTCTCTGTAGACAGGCACCCATGCACTTGGAAAGATGCCAACTACTACCTTTCCAGTYTTTACTCTTGCCTCCAGTTTGGTCCTCATTTTGAGCATGTCCCCACCAGCTGTGCCCATTCCCAGCTCAGGGTGGCTCTTTCTCACTGTGAGACTAGATAGAGCTTAGCCTATCTGGGTGAGACACCTTGAAGGGGAGCCCCACTGTGGATATCTTTCTTACTCTGACCACACCCCAAGTCTGTCAGAGCAGATCCTAAGATAGAAGCCCTGTTATCTATACAATAACTTCCTTTCTTCAAAACCCTTTTCCTCTTCTTTTTGAGACTAGGACTTTCCCCAAAACTTTAATGAATAATTCATCCTCTTATACAAAGTTTTGGGACTTTCCTGATGACACACAGCACACACCTTTTTTTTTTTTTATTGTTTCTTGTACTTAATCTGGTGTCATTGAATTTCTCTGTCCTTAGGGAGCATTTTAGGAAGCCTGCCTGGAAATCTCATCCAAGTGAAGTTTTAATATAAACTGCAAACAAAGAGGACAAGCAACTTCATTGTATCCAGAGATCATTTATTCTATACATTAGCAGTGCAAAGATAGAGGCAGAGTCTCAATTTTGAACTCAYTTGCAATTTAAATGAGCCTCTTCCTATTGAATCATAACATATTATGCCACTGGGCCCCTTGGCTGATGTTTAGAATAAGACATTACTTAAAAAAAGTAGTCTTTCTACCCCCCACCTCAAAATCTGGATTTCAGTTACAGAAGTCTGTGTAATTTTCATGGTATAGGGATTTTTTTAAACCTTCAAATACATAACAGGTCTGCTTTTWAAAAAAGCCAGCCCCAGCTCAAAGATAGCTTGGCTTCAGTCTAATGAWAAACACCCAAACTCTTGAAGGCAGAGCAGGGCAAACTCACACRTCTGTCTGGCAGAGGTAAGGTGCCCTCGTAGCAAAATGCTCTTGCTAGAAAAGGAATTAAATGGCGTCTTGTTCTGAATCACCGTAGGCTGCTGTAGAATCTTATGACACACACTGCCTGAGTTCTCCACTGTTTGGAGGCAGGTGAGGACCAGGAGAGAGAGACCCACCCCTGGAGAGTGGGCTTGGCACCTCCTGCTGGACCAGGTCTTCTCCTGCTGACCCCAGGGAGGTAGACAGAGAAGATCAAGGCTCTCTACCATCTTTCAAGAATGAAGACATAAAGATTGACCTAGCCCAAGTGACAGAGTCCCATGTGACTCACGGGGCAGTTGCCTTGCTATGACATCTCTGATTCTTGTCTTCTTTCTACCTCTSGATAAGGCTTTTTTTGTTTGTTTTCTTAGTTTACAATTAATATTTAAACATTTTTATTGCTTGCTAATTTTATACATGCAAAATGTTTTGATTAAATCTGTCCTCCATTCTACCTCCATCCCCATTCCTCCTCTCTATCTCTACCATTATCTCTTCCAGGTTTTATGTGTTCTGTTTTTTTTTTTAAACCTCTGTGTCCACTTAGTATTCTGTGTGCATCTGGATGGAGAATCACATATTAGAACATGAGTAGCCTCTCAGGGGCTGCATCCTTGAAGAAAAATGACCTCCTGTCCAAGATTTTTAGGATTTTTAGATTTTCAGGAGAAAAGCTTGGCTACTTGTCTATCCTCAAAGGTTCTCCCRCAAATTTGGCCACCAGCTCTGCCCTAGCACCTCATACTGTGGTAGCCCTTTTCCTTCACGGTCTGCTCCTTGTTATGATGTGAAATGGACCCACTTGCTCATCATTCTGGCTCTGGCAGGTCTAAAGTCTAGAGAAGGAGGCTCTCTTTGTCTGTTCCCTGATGACTGACTCAGCTAGTATGGGATCCACTCTGGTCTTGCTGTCCAGGCATCTGGTTGGATCCTCATTAAGCATAGCTCTGTAACACCTTCAAGTACCCGCTAACTCCAGTGATGGTCATCTTGTCCTGTGGGACGAGGCGTGGACTCTCTGAAAGCTCTTATGTCCTCATGCGTTGTTTCCCTACATGTGAGCCACTCCCCTATCTGTGCAGGCCTGGCCTGTGGCTCCGGCCGGCCTAGGACGCCTGCCCTTCTGTGCAGGCCTGGCCTGTGGCTCCGGCCGGCCTAGGGCGCCTGCCCTTCTGTGCAGGCCTGGCCTGTGGCTCCGGCCGGCCTAGGGCGCCTGCCCTTCTTTTGTCTGGAAGCACTCTCTTGTGCTTCATGCCCCAGTGTCATCTGGGGAGCCACGTCTCCTTTCTCTCAGTGCTACCCTTTGCTGCTCTGGATCCTGTGATGTCTGCGTTTCTTTGTGGCATGTTCGACTCCAGAATGTATTTACTTTTATTTGTCTCTTCACTAAAATCAGGAGTCTTGGGAAATGGGGATTGGGTCACCCCACTCCCTGCTATCTCCAGTGGTCCCCAACCCTTGCTTGAGCCTTTAAGAGTACTTTGTGTRTACTCTTACACAYCCCCCTACTTATGTAAGGGTCCCCACTTCGACACTCACTATTCTCCCGTATCTAGTAGCCTTTGAATCACATCTCCATTGGAGCTCTAAGGGGAGCCAATGGGATGCAGATCTGGTGGAGTCTGGGTCATAGTGAAYCTGTCACAGCAGCCTGAGCTGAGGCTTGGAACATCTTAGTGCCCTTGAGCTCTAAGCCCATGAGCAGCTGTGATCCTGCATTTGGTGACACACATTAGCAGGCTTCTACTGATTAAGGAACTTTGTTTTTTATTTCTATGATAAAAAACCATGGTGTAAAATAAATTGGGAAGATGGGGTTTGTTTGGCTTACATATCCTAGGTAACGTTCCACTGAGTGAAGCCAAGGTAGAGACAGAGTGGTTTGAACCCCGTGGAGACCATGMGGCAGAGCATGGGAAATGGTGGGGAGTGGCTCACTGTCCTTTSAGAGTTCCAACCAGAATGTGGTGGAAGATATTCTGTAGTTCCCACAGCATGGAGTCTGAGGTAAGCCAGTGGAGCTGAGAGGGATGTATGTTGAACATTTGACAGAAGTGTTGAACCTCTAGACTAAGTCTGACCTGAAGCTGCACTGGGTYCAGGATGTCAGCAAGCTCCCTCCACATTCTGTGATGTGAGAGCGGTTCCAGTTGTATTGATAGATACCACTTATCAGTCAGGGTTTAGAGCTGGTGCCTCCCTAGCACAGACGCCCTGGGCACTTCTGTGGCAAACATTTCATTTCCCCAGCAGTGAATATGGGGAAGGTCAGAGGAAGTCTAGCCTGTGCCCATAATGGAAGACACAGTTGGAACGTGCTGGGTCAGACTGCCCAGCACAGAAGCWGCCTGTTGTGTAGTCGCATAGCAGAGGTGCCTGAAGTGGTAGGCGGTGAAGTTCAGATGTTGCTGCCCTCTCTCWCAGAGGAATTTGCCCACCYCATCCCACGACTTGTTTCTCTAGCTGCCAGCATCTTCCCCTCCAACTGCTGATGACTGGATGGGGACAAGTGCTAGSGGGTGGCTAGCTGGGTAGGCACCACTTTGAGCAGGAAGGGCAGTAGGCGAGAGACAACATGCAAAATTAAACCCCCAAGTTCACAGCAGAGACGCCTCAGTGCAGAGTGATTAATGGTTTGTTGGCATTTATAAGAGTAAATGTTTAATCGCTTATTACTACTGATTATGCTAATGAGATGGAATAATATATGGGAGCTTGGTTTGAGAGCAAAGAGCTTGCTGGGAAATACCATGAGAGTTGTCAGGACCCTGCTCCTCTCCTGGAGCCCCTCGGAGAGCTTCTAGGCAGGTGTGACTGCTGCAAGGGGAGCACTCCCTGGATGAGTGGGGAGCACTTGGCTGCAGGAGCTGCTCTCGGGAGGTTACCCCAGCACTGTTTTAACTCTGCCTACCACCTGGAGTGTACTTCACACGCAGGACAGGGATGGCTGCTCCATAGACCCACGAAAAGGAAAGATCAAAGAATACTACCTTTATCTCTTCCCAGGGAAGAGGCTGCCTGGCTTCCGAGTGGCTCAGCAGTTGGCCGTGGATCTCTCTGCTCTATGTCAGACCCTGTAGGGAAGCTCTCTGGTGCCTATGAGGAATGAGTCCACTGTGAGGTCCTGGTAGGGCAGAGGCCTTCTTTTTCTGCAGCCCAGCTGCCTGCTCACCTCAGAAATATAGGAGGCTGGAAGCTGTTTATTACCTCTCCTACCCAGGCGAAGGCAAGCACAGATCTGGCAAGTAGCTGCTGGAGCAGGGCACGGACCTCATAGAGCCAGATGACGTGGGCAGGCCCCGCCCCTGCCGGGAAGAGGGAAAGGGTTCCAGGGACACAGAGTGTTGGAACTCGTTCTTGCAAGGTCTCACCAGGTCAGTGCCACACGCTGCTGTTTTAATGGGAACCCTTGAGGCCAGCACGAAATAGTTCTGTTGCCTCCCTTTGGGAGATTAAGAAAGAGGTGGGGGGGGGGGCTGGAGAGATGGCTCAGTGGTTAGGAGCACTGGCGGCTCTTCCAGAGGACCTAGGTTAAATTCCCAGTGCCCATATCACAGTTCACAATTATCTGTAATTCCTGTTCCAGATGATCTGACACCCTTACACAGACACACATGCAGACAAAACACCAATGCACATAAAACAACAATGAATGCATTATCAAAAAAGAGAGAGATAGGGGGCCTGGTTGCTCCCAGATTCCTAGATTTCTGTTTTCCCTGCTTTGTCCTGGGGGCCTAGCAGCTTACTGCAGGAGGACAGCTCATATTGCCCGARTTTGGCTACCTTTCCTCTGTCTATCACCCACATGCACTGTCCTCTTGTGTTTTCCCCTGCAGTGCTGGACTCAAGCCTGTCTGGGCCAGGGTGACCTGCCTTGCTGTCTTATGTTCCAGGAGTAGGGCAATACAGTTAATATGGACTCAGGGACATGTACCTAGTGTTTAGTCTCTGATCCCCATTTTACAGGTGAGAAAACTGAGGATCAATGTTGTTAGACAAGTTGTCCAAGCTTACCTCAGATGGAAGCAAGGCCATAACTGGAAGCCACAGGAATCTAGCTCTGTCATGTGCTATGCTGGCTACCTCCATTACTCAGATTACACAGTGTGTTTCTAAGAGCCTCCTCCGGCAGCTGGCTGTCACAGATGTGACCAGGCCATCTGAGAGGTATCACAGGTGTGTCCAGGCCATCTGAGAAGTATCTCTGTTGCAGGAATTGTCACTTGGCTTCTAGGTGCCTGCTGGTGGGCTCTGCTATGTTCTAAGACCTGAGTTCTCCACCCCGCAACCATTTCTAAAACTTCCATGTTAGTGAATATACATGCCTGCATCACACTTGTACATATTCACAAACATGCATGCATATACAGGGATGCCACAGGGATGTACATATGTGCCCACACATATACATAAAGGGGCACATACATATATATATATATATAATTTGTTCTTATGTGCATTTATGTAGGCATACCCAAGATTGTACATGTGTGCCCGTACATATACATAAAAGGGTACATATATGTMTACATAATTTGTACCTATGTGTATTCATGCAGGCATACCCAAGATTGTACATGTATGCACATACATATGCATAAAGARGGCACAATATGTGTATACATATGTACACACATATATGTACACATAGGAATGCATCTGTGTTCACRGACATAAAGAAGTGCACATATATACATGTAAACATATGTATGCAAACAGGGATATACATGTGTACAAATCTATACATAAAAGAGCACACTTATGTATACACATTCATGCATGTACAGGAATGTACAGATGTTCACACAAATGCATAAAGAGATATACATATGTAGGTGTGCACAGGACTGCACAAGTGTGTGTACACATACATAAAAAGGGGCATATGTACATATAAAGGGGTGTAAACACATGCATATATGCACAGGAATGCACGTGTGCATACACATATACATAAAAGGGTCATACATGTATGTGCATACACACAGATGAATGTGTGTGTGCACATACTTGTACATAAAGAGGTCACACATGAGCACATGTACACACATGTATGCATAGGGATGCACATGCACACACATACACATAAAAACAGGCATCCATGTTCATAAGTATATGTGTAAAGAAGTAGACATGTGTATATGCACATATACATAAAGGAGATCACACATCTATACATGTACATATATATAAGTGTAAGTGCAGACATGTGCACACAGACACACAATATATAAGGCATTATAGACAAAGAGAGGGCATAACTACAGACCTTACAGCTTCGTAACTCTATTCAAAATGCAGGTTAATTTCTCATGTGTCAGGTCTTCTACAACTAAGCTGTGAAACGTCTTGTTACTGCAAGCCTCTGAGACAATAATGAACACAAAATTAAGGTTATTTGCAGTGTCAGATTCTAAATTACCTGTGATTTGCATATTGAGAAAATTACCTTTTAAGATTTTTAATGTAGATTTTTAAATNATAAAGGGGTGTAAACACATGCATATATGCACAGGAATGCACGTGTGCATACACATATACATAAAAGGGTCATACATGTATGTGCATACACACAGATGAATGTGTGTGTGCACATACTTGTACATAAAGAGGTCACACATGAGCACATGTACACACATGTATGCATAGGGATGCACATGCACACACATACACATAAAAACAGGCATCCATGTTCATAAGTATATGTGTAAAGAAGTAGACATGTGTATATGCACATATACATAAAGGAGATCACACATCTATACATGTACATATATATAAGTGTAAGTGCAGACATGTGCACACAGACACACAATATATAAGGCATTATAGACAAAGAGAGGGCATAACTACAGACCTTACAGCTTCGTAACTCTATTCAAAATGCAGGTTAATTTCTCATGTGTCAGGTCTTCTACAACTAAGCTGTGAAAYGTCTTGTTACTGCAAGCCTCTGAGACAATAATGAACACAAAATTAAGGTTATTTGCAGTGTCAGATTCTAAATTACCTGTGATTTGCATATTGAGAAAATTACCTTTTAAGATTTTTAATGTAGATTTTTAAATTATTATTATTAGATGAGTTAACACTACATATTCTGGTTCTAATAGGTTTTCTCCTTGGAAAATATATTTTAATTTCTTTTCCGTCCACACACACTGATGCAGGTGCTACATTTGGGAAGGTTCATTTTCCTCTGTTCACGATTGGTCCAAGTCAGGGCTAGAAGTCATCTTTACTCTTCCCTACTTGATGACAGAACAGTTGCCAAGGGAAAGTATACCCTGGAATACGAGACTGGCATGTACACCTCTGGCCAGGAGCCCCTTTGGTGGCTGCATGCACTGTGTTGTCACGGGGCTGAATTGTGTGAGGTCAGTGTTGTTGCAGTGAATGAACCAGGAACTCTAGTGAATGTACCTTTGGATATGTCTCTGATAACTTCTGTTCAGCAAACAAAGGATTAGACTTGTTAGGCATGCCTTTGAAGGATTTTCTTAAAATACTAGTAATTCAACCCTTGTAAAGAGAAGAAATTTGGAGCATTTATTTTAGTAGCAATTAAACCTAGGGCCTTCCATGTGCTAGGCGAGGGCTCAATCAGTGAGCTATACACACACACACACACACACACACACACACACTTGCAGAGAGAGACTCAGAGACAGAGACAGAGAGACAGAGAGACAGAGACAGAGAGACAGAGAGAAAGAGAGACAGAGACAGAGACAGAGACAGACAGAGAGACAGAGAGACAGAGACAGAGACAGACAGCCCTTTAAAATTGTTTTGAGACAAGATCTCATTAAGTTATCCAGGCTGGCCTTGAACTTGTGTTTCTCCTGCCTCATTCTCTCCAGTAGCTGGAATGACCAGTCTGTACTGCCAGGCCCTGCTCAGTTTTACACTTCTGTGAGCAGCAGAAAGACAATGGAAACCAGCTTCCCCAGGATGTACCCTTCAAACATAGACACCTSTTTGCCTGCAGCCATGTCCCACCTCTGACCTGGTATCACCTGTGTGGTCCTCACCTGCCTCTGACATCACTCTGAGMCTGCATTTTCTTCCCACAGGTTGGTTTTCCTCCTGAAACCTTCCTTGGGGCAGTGGTTCTTAGAACAAGCTGAACAGATCACACGTGTCATCCCCATAGAACACAGATCTAGTCCAYCAGAAAACACGAGTGAGACCAAGAACTCTCTAGCTCTGTGCCTGAACTTCCCAACATTACAGTCAGATCTCAGAGAAAGACCTGTCTTTCTACTGAGGGAACTTTATTTCACTGAGAAAATTCTGGCACACAGTGGGCCAGGCCCTTTGTGCTGAGCTCTTTATAGCAAGCATCCTTGTAGTGGTTAGTAAGTGCTGTTGGTCCAAACCCTAAACAGGACAGAGCAAATCCACACAATTTAGTATTCTTTTCTGCTATAGGGATTCTCAGCTTTTATTACAACACCAGTCTGCTGCACATCTGTAAACTCACAGGCTTGAAGGCAGGAGAGAGAGGTCCTCTCCTGGTTAGACAGCTAACTGGCCAGGTAACTTTAGATACATTCTTCTCTTTACTGTGTTAAAATTTCCTCAATTATAGACAGGAGTGATTGTCTAAATTCTTCTAGAGGGTTCTGTATGCTTTGAAGGCACTATTGGTCTTGGAACATGAAGGGCGCACTCTAATGGGTTGGTCTGATACTGCTTGTATTCTGATGCTGAATACTGGTTTCTCAAGATGTGTTTGCCCCCGGTGAGCAGATCCTCATGTACTCAAGTGATGCCATGTGAACCTTCTCCCCAGTTTAACTGGTCAATAAAAGGGTGGAGGCTGATTGGGCAGGGGAGGGAGAAAGGTGGGACTGGAGGTTGGGGGGGGGTTGCAGGTAGAAAGAGAAAAAGGAGGAGGAAGACAGAGGAGGAGGAAGCTGCCATGGACCAAAACCGAGTGTCCAGGAGAAACAGAGTAATAAGGGGCCTTTCAGCTGGGGTTATGTTAGTTAGTATAGTTCTAGATCCGCCCAATCTAGGCATATGGTTTATAAATAAAATATCTGGATTGTGTGTCTCTTCTGAGTGCTTATTAGGATTGTAAATTCTCACTACAGCACGTGTCAACAAATTGCTCATTGCCCCCAGCAGAGGCATCCTTTAGGAAGCTTGCCAGATGCTACCATTGAGCCTGATGCTAATCCTGGCCTAGCCTGGGCTTGTCTGGAGAGCCAAATCAAAGCCAGGAAGATTCAGGAAAGTTCCATACTCTCTCAGGAAACACATTTTCTTCAAGAGGACCTCATCAGCTCCTGATTTCTAAGGGAGGCAGTCGCTTTCTCGTCTGAATAACTGAGGTGAGAGATTTGCTTATTTTTCAGCTGATTAAGAAAGCAGTCAAAGAAAACTGCATCTGACTGGGAAGTGGTTGGATGGCTTGGTGGTGCCTCTTGCTGCATCCTTTAGTCCAGTGCAAAAAGCTCTTTTGTTTCCTTGCCAGAAATACCAAGGTCCCCAACAGGCATCCCACACTCCATCAGTCACCTTGGCTGTCCATCCTTTGAGGAAGAGAGCCCTCCATCAGGCCTCATGCCACTGCCTTTCAGCCTTCCCTCCAGTGTTAGGCATGTCTGCATGAGGACTTGTGTCACACAGTCCCCAGTGTTCTTTGACCATGTGCTTAAAAGTTTCCCGCAATCCTTTCCCCAGGATTCCTGCAATACAGGGTGAGGGTGCCACAGGCCACTAACCTTAGGAAAAATCTGAAAACATCTTTGGACATCATGCAGGTTGGCTCTTTTAGCAGGCAGTGTGCTCCCACAGAGACCTCTTCTGACCCACATGAGACCATAGGGGCTCCCCGTCAGGCAGCTGCACCCTCGAGGGACTTGGCAGTTCTTAGGACCTGGCTCTTCAGCCATCTTGGCTCTCTGCACCAGCTCTGGGCAAGGTTGTGACAAGGCCCTAGGGTGATGGCAACAATGGAAGGACTCGTGTAGGAAGTCACCCACCATCACATGACTTCTCCCGGATTAAGGCTCCTGATGCTTCAAATTCAGAGCTGTGACAATATTCTCCCAGCGATGTCATCTTCAGGACACCTGCTGTCTTAAATGATCCTGTCCTGATACACCTCAGAGGTTTTGACCTCTTTTCTCTTCTATAAGATGTCTGGCCTCTCAAATTTGAGAAAAAGCAGTTTTGGAGCACACAGGTGAATTGGTGGTTTTCCGAGTCAGGCTTCATCTGAACGAGTCCCTCTGTCCTGTTCTAGACTCAGTGTCTTCTGAGTTTTATTTCTGTTATAGGTTGGCCAGCCTGACCACCTCTGGTAAACATTTTCTTCTCTTGGGTTTGGCGCTATCATTAGCTTCCTAGGTCAAGAAGAGACTTTCTCCCAAGAAACTGGACATGAGAGCAATGGGGCAAGAGACCAGCCATCCTTTACAATACTGCAGAGGGCTGCCTTGTCTGACCTCAGTGGGAGAGGATGTGCCTAATCCCGTAGAGACTTGATGCCCCAGGGTAGGGGGATACCCGGAGGGGGCATTCTCTCAGAGGCAAAGGGGAAGGGGCCTGGGCGGAAGAACTCTGCAATGGAGAACCTGGAAGGGGGGTAACATTTGGGATGTAAATAAATAAAATTATTAATTAATTAAAAATTAATGCAGTCTGGTGAGGGATAGGGCTTGCTATTCCTGACAAGAGAGRCCTAGGGCACTGGTGCTTTCGAGTCCTTGAAATTCAGTGTCCCCCGCCATACACCCACTCTCCTTTTGTCCCCAACCATCTCTCTACTTTTCATTTAAGGAATCCACAGTGTCTGAGAATGCAGCCCCAGCTCATTTTGTAACCCAGCAACCCAGGAAATCAGACCGGGCCTGATCTTAGCTCTTAGAAATGTATTGCTGTGGTCCTGGGTTGAAGGTAGTCACAGAACCTGCTCCTGATCACCATGAGCTGAGAAACGTCAGCTCTTAACCATCCTGCATCCTCCCAACTACCCCAGTGATCAAAAAGACAGCAATTTGCTGTAACATCTAAAGCCCTCTCCACTGTTCTGAGTCACCTTCTCACTGTGTCGGTGACCCCTGTTTTATAGCCTTTAACACGCGCTGCAGCTCTGAGGTCTGAGCCTGTTTCTTGTAGGCTCCTTGTGGATAACATTGCTGGGAACGATTTCCTTYRGCTCACAGAGCCTCTCAGAGCTGGGGAGCCGTGACAGAGCCAGACACCCTTGGGATCAAGCCCACCAGGATGCACAGTGAACTGTTAGTAGGTTAAAGACCATTTTTCTGGGTATCTGCTCTACTATGGTCTTTATTGTTACAGAGGGCTGGGTTTTTTTCCCCCGGCAGGGTATGTGAAAGTGTTATTTAAAAGGTGCATTGAAATGGGATTTATTGTGTTTGTCAGGGTCGCATCCAAAGGCTGGGGCTACATATATAATGTGGACTATGGATTCTTTCCTAAGTCATCCCTTACTTCCCTGGTCACACCCAGACTGGGAGCAATGAAAGCTTTTAAAAGGAATTCATGGTTTCTGCGTTAGGCATACCTACAGCTGTTTCTATCATTACTCCTCACTGAAATATGAATTTAACACCATTTTCTCCATAGTTATGGCATTAACATTTTATTGGCTCCAAGCACATAGAACTTCCTAGAATCCTGTCTCTTACCATTGCATATGCCTTTAAGGATGAGGTGAGCCTTCTGCCCACTTGCTCCTGAAGAGGGGTCTTGGACCTCCGCTCATTACCMCTCTAAAGCAGGATTGGTCCATGGAACATAGAGAAAGGAGCACGGCTATCCTCCGCTGTGGGACCTGGCTGGGTTCCGCTTTAGGATGACTGATGTGAGATTCTTGAATGCATTCAGGGATAGCCTCCAAAGGTGGGATGGTAGTGTCTATGCCTCCCACTCACAAGCACACGGACTCCGGGCRGCGGCTTGAAGGTTTTCATTTTAAGTCTCTTTAGGGTAATAGGGGTTCCTGGAAAATCCAGCTCCTTTGATTTCTTTTCCACAGCAAAGAAAATATGGTATCCCGAGGATCTGTCAGGCAYTTGCTCGTGATTGACACGGCACTCTTTCAAAGCACTGTGCTTTATGGGGACTGTCAGCTCCTGCCTCGGAAGGAGACTTTTTATGCTTTGTGGCACTCTGTGTCATTTCCGTCAATGCCGGGACCAAGCTTATTGAGGGCTTATTAGTTCCAAGTGCCTGATTCACTAGCTGCGTTTTGAATATGATGTCTGCAAGTTTTTAACTTTTCTACTTTTATCTCCAGCTGGGAATTCCTCGCAAGACAGACAGTAAAAGAATCAAACTGCTGGGAAGCAGCTTTCCTGGGGCCTCTCAGCGTTTTCTCAGCTGCAAGCAGTCAACAGAGGTGAACCACCTTCACAGTGCAGGGAGCTCCGAGTGAGCCCTGCTTCTGGGAAGGCCCGCCTCATAAACAGGTGGWATTTCTGCTYACATTCTTTCCCCTGGGACTTTAATTTTAATTGATTTGTGTGTGTCTGAGCATATGAATAAGTGCACGTGTGTGTGTGTGTGTGTGTGTGTGTGTGTGTGTGTGTGTGTGTGTGTATTTGTATGTATTCCTGTATGTGCAGGTGCATGTCTATGGAGACCAAAGGGCAGCCTTGGGTGTTGCTCTTTAGGAGCAGCCGTCTTCGGCATTTTGAGAGAGGGTCTCTTAATAGGACCTGGGAATTACTGAYTAGGATGGGCTTTCCAGACCAGCAAATGCCAGGGAACAGCCAGTGTCTGCTTCCCAGATATGGAATTACAAGTGTGTGCCACCATGCATACCTAGGCTTTGGGATCCAACTCAGGTCCCCATGCTTGCAGGACAGAGCAGGCTGAGTTCTCTGCTCAGTCTCTTACGCCCTGTGATTTAAGTCAGCATGAATCAGTAAACCCAAACTAATGTCCAAGCCAAGTGCAGAGAAGGTTGGGTYCCTATTGCTCCTAACCAGTGCACCTGCTTTAGCTCTGTGCATGACCAAGATAGGGAGTCCTGTCTGCAGCCCTACTTCCTGAAGTCACCTAGAAAGCAACAGGAATATTTCCTGACTGGCAGAGATAGATGGAAAGGAAGGTCTGCCCAGTATCTCCTCCTAAGGGAGGAGCTGCCTGTGAGCCTGCTGGAGAGGTAGATCTGAACCTCCATGAAATCTTGACCTCCTRGACTCTCAGCAGCCCCTGACATGCTGCTCAGAGAGATGTCTCTCCTCTGGCTTTACAGCACCCTTGCCTTGAGAAATTCATGGAAACTYCTGCTCACAGAAGCTAGGTGAGCTGGGGTTGGCTGGCAGCAGARGCAGACCTTGTTTGCAAAGACAGAAGCAGCGAGCAGAGGGTTTGAACACTCAAGTCACAGGGTGAAACTGCTCCTTTTCAACCCGACTCCAAAGGCATCTTATCTGAATGTTCTTCAGCTTCTAGCCTTATTTCATGGCTTCTCTTCGGTTGTCTCTAGTTTTCCTTCTGCTTGTCTAAGAGATGACAAATCCATTTCTTTTCTCCCTCTCCTCCTCCCTTCTCCAAGAAGCTTCTCAAATCCACTATCTTCTGGTCCAGGAAGCTCACATCTTCAGAACTAAGAGGCAGGGATGGCCTATGACTCAGGGTATATTTGGTGTTTCCACGGCCCTCCTTACAACATTAGCCAACACAGTTTTCTTCTCATCAAGGCAGTCCCAGTGGCGAAGCGCTTACAAGTCTTGCTCTTCGCTTTGGCTGCACATGTCTGTCTCTACAAAGGAGACTGAGACTCGGTCCTTGAGTATGAACTTCTCATTCAAGTCTGTCTGGGCCCAATTGTGTTGAGTGTGATCTCTGCCATAGCCATGCAGTGGAGGAGTCGCTGCTCTGACTCTGTCTCAGGCGACAGTGAGGCAGCAGTGGGCCTGATTGTAGAGCATCATTTATCCTCCTCTTCGGCCTTTGTTCAGCTCCGTTCCCTTTGCCCTGTCTCTTTCCTGACGGACAACTCCTCGGGAACTACACCCAGCGCAGCCTCCTCCTTTGCTTCGGGATAGGATTCAGGTGGAATGCTGTTGGAGTGTGCAGAAAGAATCGCAAAACGCCAATGAGTACAGCTTTTTATCAAGCAGCAGTAGGCATTGCTAATTCGGAGTCAGCTCAAGTTAAACATGAAGTAGGCTCACCGGGTTTCACATTAAAAATCAATAACAACCACAATGATAATTACAAATAACCAGATATTTGATCAGGTTATACTTTTGGCAAAAATATTAATCTCTATTAAACTTTTAATTTTTTATTTTTTTAAGAAAAATAATCACATGGACCACATAAGCAGAAGAAACGTCAAACAGAATCCTGCTAAAGTAATCTTTAAAACCTTTAAACCTTAACCTTTAAAAGTAATCTTTATATTCTATCTTATTTCCTGGAAAGAAGACTACCTTCATTTTTAAACTTACTTTTAAAAACCCGTTTTATTCATTCCTAAAAAATTTCTGTCTGCTGTGATCTGACTGCAAGATGTCCCCACAGGCTCATGTGTCGAACAGATTCATTTCCAGCTGCTGGCTAGCAGGATGAGGAACCTTTGGGCAGGAGGCATGACTGACACATGTGAGTCAGTGAAGGGGGATCTGGGATGGTGGGAATCCAGGCCTACTTCAGCCTCGAGCTCTCTGCAATCTGTTTAAATGCAGCAATGTGACAGCCACCTCCCTCTCCCATTGCCACAGGCAGCCATTCCCTAAATCCTTCCAATCCATGATAGGCTCCTCTCTCTGAGTGTTGAGCCAAAAGGAATCCTCTCTTCCCAAGGTGCTTTTGTCCAGTATTTGATCCTAGGGAAGATGGCYGTACTCTGTTGCTGCGATAAAACACCCTGACACGGCWTARAGAGAGRAAAGACWTATCCATCCAGGAGGAGACAGAAATAAACACATGCCTGCGTAGTGCTCAGCTGCTACCTTTTTCTACGTTTATGTAGTCCTGGGTCCAGGCCAGGGAAAGATGTCCCTTTCCAGGCTGGGTCTTCTCTCAGCTGGGGCACTCCCAGACCAATCTGATCTAGCCAGTCCCTCACTGAGACTCTTCCCAGTTGGTTCTAGTTGGGTCGAGTTAACAAAACGAGCCCTCACAGTAACCAATACACTTTCCTTGCAAATAAGGCTGATAATTCGTGCCTTAATTTGGAAATATACAAGATAAGTTAAAGATTTTTTTTAAAAAAATTAGCATCTCCAGCTTGTTGCTAAGCAGATGAGTTCAGCTATTTCTGGCTTCTCAGATATCCTTAAGGACAATAAAAGCATATGGCCCTGCCATGGAACAGAGCTGCATTTGGCTTTATTTGGAGCAAAACATAACCTTGGACAGGGGGGATGATCACCATGTGGGCATCCAGATCCTTCTGGAATGAATGAAACATATTTGTCAATGGTCTCTACCCTGAGAATTTAGTATTTGTTAAATAATCACCTTGTCTAAATAGTCACCATTGTATTTCGATGGCACTTTAGCGTWAAGCAGTGTGGGATGCCTTTGTGAATTTCTTGTTTTCCAGAAGTGAAAGTGCTGTTGTTATTTTTAATTTTCTGCTCCTGCAAAATGTTGTCCAGATGCATTCCCTTTCTGCATTGCTGTGAGGGGCAGCAAAGTCTTTTCAATTCTTCTCTTCAATATCTTGTCG
>BDUI01027007.1:11561-28984 GCA_002335545.1 Apodemus speciosus | reverse complement strand
AAAGACATATGGGACATTGGGGGGCGGGGAAACCAGGAAAGAGGGAAATGAAATGTAAATAAAGAATATATCCAATAAAAAAAAAAAAAGAAATTGCTGACTCCTTTAATTCCAACATTCAAGCGAAGGAGTCACAAAGAACATGTGTGTTCAAAACCAAACTAAGCTACATAACAAGTTACAAAGCCAAATGTAAAATAATAATAGAAATTTTAATCTCACATTTTTAAACTGGTTAACACAATATATGTGGTGTTGGCACCATTTCACTGATTATGTGGCTTCCAATGCCTTACAGGTAGATATAAAAATAAATCACTTTCGATTTTTTTCTGGATAGGATAGAAAATATAATGTAAGGTTTGAAGAGATGGCACAGTGTTAAAAGTACTGATCTTGTGTAGGACTCAGGTTTAGTTTTTAGCACCCACATGGTGGCTGCCTTATAAACTTCTGTAATTCAAGGTCCTGGTAATCTTATTCCCTCTCCTGAATTCTACAGGTACCAGGTATGCTTGTGGTACATATACATATACTTAGCAGAGCACTCACACACAGATTCATTTTTAAAAGGAAACAAGATAGGAGGTCCTAGAATTTAATTTCATTTAGAATGTATTAGAATAGGTAGAATTTTAACAGTAAAAACAATCAAAATTTTACAGTATCTTCTAAGATATATTCAGAGGAAATTGTGTCTTTTTTTTTTTTTGCTAGAGAGGCTTTGACAAAGCTTAACTTGATCAATGATAGACACAAATCAACTGACCTGTATCAAAATTTCCTTTTGTCCCTTCAACCAAACTTCAAGGGGTTAAAAAATGTCAATAACCTATTTAATCACATAGTGGTTGGGATATTGCCCACATTGAAATTTCAACTTAATTTACGTGTAATTCACATCCTAGAAGCACTACTTATTAGCAAAATTTACTCTTCATTTTACATTTAAATTGGCCATCCTTCATGTTCTTTTTTCTTAAAGGAAGAATTGCCAAACTGTCTTGAATAGAACAGAGATATATATGAACAAATACCATGGACATATGATCATGTGGCCCTGCAAAAATGATAAAACATATTGGGCAGATGTAAGTAAATCATGGACCAATCACTGTGCATTATCTGAGTGTTGCAGAAGGATTCTTATAAGTAAAAGAAGGAAGTAGAATAATCAGTCATGAAAAGCATCTCATAATATGAGTATGATAATGCCACACTGCTGGGTTTAGAGGTAGGAAGGACCCAGAGTCCCAAAATCTTCCAGATGCTGAAAACATAGGAAGGAACAGATTCTTCTTTTAAAACTATAAGAAAACAGGCAGCTCTATAAACTTTGATTTTAGTCCAGTATGAACAGACATATGGCTCCCATTATGTAAAGAATAGAAACGTATTCTTTCAGGTAAGAAATCAATAATAATTTGTTACAAAAAATATAAATGTTTTGGAAAGTCTATAGCTGAATTATAGCCCTATTCTAGACAGATTTTAAGTGACTACATTTCTTTTTTTCACCAAGGAATTAGAACTAAAGTGAAACTAAAACAGGAACATAGAAGTTGCCATCATCAAAAAGAATTTACTTCTCACAACAAAGATCTGATCTTTGACAATCACATGTCAGTGATGGGAGTGGACTACAGTTGGACAAAAATACTTTATAGCACATACCTCTTGCTCTCCACTCAGCCTAATGTAGTACCCTCAAAATAAATCTGGGCATTACTGGACTCCTTTTTCTTTCCAATGTAACCACCCTGAAGAAATCTATTACTTTTGTATCACCTATTATTTATCTCATTACTCCACAAATAATGGATAGATGGCTAAACCTAGCTTTGTTGACACTGTTTTAGAAGCCCAGACCGTTGGGCTAAAATTTCTGATAACAATCTGGGTAGTCTCCTTCCTATAAAAACACTATCATAAATAAGTATACTTCTCTGTTATATTCTCAGAATTCATCAGCCCTACCTCCTTCCCTTTTAGCTCAAAACAATTTATTTCCCTTTGTTTACATGTTATACTTCAGGAAAAAGTTAATTCCTTATACTAGGCACTCAGGTAGAACCTACTGAGGGATAATGAGGCCCACTTATTATGACAAGCCATGTCAGTTTCTTTACTTCACTCGCACTAAGTAGGTAACTTCTCTTGCCCACTCCAATTTTCTCTGAGTTCTATTTTCCAGGCCTCAAAATACATAGGCAGAAGTCATATAGGAATTCAATATGAACTCAAGGTCCCTAAAGAATAGGTTCCTGGGCAATTATTTGTAAAAATGCCCTCATAAGGATGATTCTGGCACATACTGTCTTCAGCTCTAAGAATTTAAAAAATCATGGATTTGTTATCTCTAATTATAAATAAAGAAGTGTATAAGAATCTGTGCTTTCTTTGTATAAGATCAGTGGCACATTCAACTTTGAACCAAAGAGTCATCTCAACTACATAAAGCAAGAGCCAATGACTAAAGTGTATTATTTTTTTTCTTCCAATTTTAATTTTAATTTTTAAGCATAGTATCAAATACAAAGATTTTTTTGGCATGAAGATTAAGATTCAAATTTATGAATATCCCATATTGTAGCAATGGCAATAAAACTGATTGTACAGGTATTTTACACTGGGGCATCGAATACCCTCAGGACCAAGGGCCTCTCCTCCCACTGATGTCCAACAAGGCCATCCTCTGCTACATATGTGGCCAGAGCCATGAGTCCCTCCAAGTGTACTCTTTGGTTGGTGGTCCAGTCCACGGTATCTCTGGGAGGTCTGGCCTGTTGACACTGTTGCTCCCCACCATGGGACTGCAAACTCCCTCAGTTCCTTCAGCACCTTCTCCAACTCCTCCAACAGGGATCCACATGCTCAGGCCAATGGTTGGCTGTGAGCATCCACCTCTGTATTTGTCAGGCTCTGGCACAGCCTCTCAGGAAACAGCCATATCAGGCTTCTGGATCAAGGACCTCCACATAAAACCAGGTATACTGAGTCTAGTAGACGAAAACATGGGGAAGATCCTTGAACACATGGGCACAGGGAAAATTTCCTGAACAGAACACCAATAGCTTATGCTCTAAGATCAAGAGTTGACAAAAGGGACCTAACAAAATTATAAAGCTTCTGTAAGGCAAAGGACACTGTCAATAGGACAAAAATGGCAACCAAGAGATTGGAAAAAGATCTTTACCAATCCTACATCTGATAGAGGACTAATATCAATATACAAAGAATTCAAGAGGAGAACACCATTTTCTCTCCAGCAAATGTGCAGGTGGGTATGGCCAGGAGCACAGGGAACACAGGAGGGGCAGAACATCTGGGAAAGGTTCCTTCTGGTCTCCACCTGCACCCAGGAGCAGAGCTCCTCCATATCCATCTGTGCACCAATCCTGCCAGGGAAGAAGTGGTCTGCAGGGAGTGCATTGACTCCTGGGTTTGGAGGTGATACCACCATTTCTCTCCAGCAACTGAGCAAGTGGGTATGGAGCTCAGAAAACACAGGAGTGGCAGAGCATCTGGGACAGAGTCCTTCCGGGCTCAATCTGCACCCAAGTGCTGGGCTGAGAAACAGTACTCTGTGCCAGGGGAGAGATGGTCACCCAAGGTACTCAATGAGAAAAACCAATTTACAAAATATTTTTTCACAAAATACAGCCCTTCAAAGGATAATGAATGGAAAACGCCAACAAAAAGAGGGAAACTACACACTAGGAAAAGCAAGAAATTAATCTTCTTTTAACAAAAACAAAAAGAAAAGAGCCACACAAACATAACTCCATCTCGAATAACAAAAATAACAGGAAGAAAGAATCACTTCGCCATAATATCTCTTAATATCAATGGACTGAATTCTCCAATAAATGTGCATAGACTAACAGACTGGTCACTTAAACAGGACCCAACATGTTGCTGCATAAATAAGACTCACTTCAGGCACAAAGACAGACATTATCTCAGAGTAAAAGGCTGGAAAACAATTTTCCAAGCAAATGGTCCCAAGAAACAAGCTGGAGTAGCAATTCTAAAATCGAATAAAATCGACTTTCAACCTGAAGTAATCAAAAAAAGAAGAGGAAGGACATTTCATACTCATCAAAGGAAAAATCTGCCAAGATGAACTCTCAATTCTGAACATATATGCTCCAAATACAAGGACACCCACATTCATAAGAGATACTTTGCTAAAACTCAAAGTACATATTGCACCTCACATCATAATAGTAGGAGATTTAAACATCACATTCTCAACGATGGACAGATCAGGAAACTGCAAACTAAACAGAGAAACAGTGAACCTAACAGAAGTTACTAACCAAATGGTTTTAACCATTATCTATAGAACATTTTATCCTAAAACAAAAGTATATACCTTCTTCTCAGCACCTCATGGTACCTTCTCCAAATTTGACGATATACTTGGACACAAAACAGACCTCAGCAGATATAAGAAGATTAAAATTATTCCATGCATCCTATCAGATCACCACGGACTAATGCTGGTCTTCAATAACAACAAAAGCAGAAATCCCACATACACATGGAAACAGAACTACATTCTACTCAACAATAACTTGGTCAAGGAAGAAATAAAGAAAGAAATTGAAGACTTTTTTAGAATTTAACAAAAATGAAAGCCTAACATACCCAAAATTATGGGACACAGTGAAAGCAGTGCTAAGAGGAAAACTCACAGCTCTGAGTGCCTCTAAAAAGAAACTGGAAAGAGAATCCACTAACAGCTTGACAGCACATCTGAAGGCTCTACAACAAAGAGAAGCAAATACACCCAAGAGGAGTAGAGGGCAGGAAATAATCAAACTCAGGGCTGAAATCAACCAAGTAGAAACAAACGAACAAACAAACAAATTATACAAAGAATCAACCAAATCAGGAGCTGGTTCTTTGAAAAAAAAAAAAAACAATAAGATAGATAAACCCTTAGCCAAATTAACCAGCGGTCACAGAGACAGAATCCAAATCAGCAAAATCAGAAATGAAAAGGAAGACATAACAACAAATAATGAGGAAAATCAAAAATGATCAGATCCTACTACAAAAGCATATTCTCAACAAAACTGTAAAATCTCGATGAAATGAACAATTTTATAGACACATACAGGTACCAAAGTTAAATCATGATTAAATAAATGGTCTAAACAATCCCATAACCCCTAAAAAAATAGAAGCAGTCATTAATAAATAGTCTCCTAGCCAAAAAAGCCCAGCACCAGATGGGTTTAATGAAGAGTTCTATCAGACATTCGAAGAAGAACTAATACCAATATTCTTCAAACTATTCCACAAAGTTGAAACAGAAGGAACACTACCCAATTAGTTCTACTAAGCCATAATTATTGTGATACCTAAAAAACACGAAGACCCAACAAAGAAAGAGAACTTTAGAACAATTTCGCTTATGAATATCTATGCAAAAATACTCAATAAAATTCTTGCAAACTGAATCCAGGAACACATTAAAACCATCATTCACCACAATCAAGTAGGCTCCATCCCACAGATGCAAGGTTGGTTCAATATATGAAAATCCACCTTATAAACAAGTTTGAAGAAAAAAAAAAAACACATGATCATTTCGTTAGATGCCTAGAAAGCATTTGACAAATCCAATACCTCTTCATGAGAAGTCTTGTAAAGATCAGGATTTCAAGGTCCATACCTAAATATAGTAAAAGCAATATACAACAAACCAGTAGCCAACATCAAGCTAAATGGAGAGCAACTTGAAGCAATCCAATTGAAATCAGGGACTAGACAAGGCTATCCACTCTCTCCATCCCTGTTCAATACAGTACTCAAAATCCTATCCAGAGCAGTTAGACAACAAAAGGAGGTCAAAGAGATACAAATTGGAAAGGAAGAAGTCAAAGTATCACTATTTGCAGATGATATGATAGTATACTTAAGTGACCCTAAAAATTTGACCAGAGAACTCCTAAAGCTGATAAACAACTTCAGCAAAGTGGTTGGATATAAATTAACAAAAACAAATCAGTAGCCTTCCTATACTCAAAGGATAAATAGGCTGAGAATGAAATTAGGGAATCAATACCCTTCACAATAGTCACAAATAATATAAAATACCTTGGTGTGACTTTAACCAGGCAAGTGAAAGATCTGTATGACAAGAATTTCAAGTCTCTGAAGAAAGAAATTGAAGATCTCAAAAGTTGAAAAGATCTCCCATGCTCATGGGATGGCAGGATTACTATTGTAAAAAATGGCCATCTTGCCTAAAGCAATTTACAGATCAATGCAATCTCCATCAAAATTCCAACTCAATTCTTCATAGAGTTATAAAGAGAAATTTCAAAATTTATGTGGAATAACAAAAAWACCTGGATAGTGAAAAATATTCTCAACACTAAAAGAATCTCTGGTGGAATCACCATCCCTGACCTCAAGCTATACTACAGAGCAATAATGATAAAAACTTCATGGTATTGGTACAATGACAGACAGGTAGATCAATGCAATAAAACTGATGATTCAGAAATGATCCCACACAACTATGGTCACTTGATTTTGACAAAGGAGCTACAACCATCCAGTGGAAAAAGAGACAGCATTTTCAACAAATGGTTCTGGGTCAACTGGCAGTCAACATGTAAAAGGATGCAAATTAATTTATTCTTATCTCCCTGAACAAAGCTCAAGTCCAAGTGCATCAAGGACCTCCATATAAAACAAGATACACTGAATCTAATAAAACAGAAAGTGTGGAAGAACCTGGAGCACATGGGACAGGGTAAATTTTCCTGAATAGAACATCAATAGCTTATGCTCTAAAATCAAGAATTAACAAATCGTACCTCATAAAATTGCAAAGCTTCTGTAAGGCAAAGGACACTGTCAATAGGACAGAATGGCAACCAACAGATTGAACAAAAATCTTTACTAATCCTACATTTGATAGAGGACTAATGTCCAAAATATACGAAGATTTCAAGAAGTTAGGCTTCAGAGAACCAAATAATCCTATTAAAAATGAGGTACAGAGCCAGGCTGTGGTGGCGCACACCTTTAATCCCAGCACTTGGGAGGCAGAGGCAGGTGGATTTCTGAGTTCAAGACCAGCCTGGTCTACAAAGTGAGTTCCAGGACAGCCAGAGCTACTGAGAAACCCTGTCTCAGAAAAAAAAAAAAACAAAACAAAACAAATAAAACAAAAAACAAAACAAAAACTGAGGTACAGAGCTAAACAAAGAATTCTCAACTGAGGAATACCAGATGGCTGAGAAACACCTAAAGAAATGCTCAACATCCTTAAATATCAGAGAACTGCAAATCAAAACAACCCTGAGATTACACCTCATACCAGTCAGAATGACCAAGATCTAAAACTCAGGGGATAACAGATGCTGGAGAGGATGTGGATAAAGATGAACACTCCTCCATTGCTGGTGGGGTTGAAAGGTGGGAAAACCACTCTTGAAATCAATCTGGCAGTTCCTCAGAAAATTGGACATAGCACTACCTGAGGACCCAGCTATACCACTCCTGGGCATATACCCAGAAGATATTCCAACATGTAATAAGGACACATGCTCCACTATGTTCAAAGCAGCCTTATGTATAATAGCCAGAAGCTGGAAAGAACACAGATGTCCTTCAACAGAGGAATGGATACAGAAAATGTGGTACATTTACACAATGGAGCATTATTCAGCTATTAAAAACAATGAATTCATGAAGTTCTTGGGCAAATAGATGGAGCTAGAAAATTTCATCCTGAGTGAGGTAACCCACACACAAAAGAACATATCATATGCACTCGCTGATAAGTGGATATTAGCCCAAAAGCTTATAACACCCAAGATACAACTTACAGACCACATGAATCTCAAGAAGAAGGAAAACCAAAGTGTGGATACTTTGATCGTTATTGGAGGGCAGATCAAAATATTCATGGCTTACAGCCAACCAATAGACAGAGCATAGGGTCCCCAATGGAGCAGCCAGAGAAAGCACCCAAGGAGCTGAAGAGGTTTTTTGCCCTGCAGGAGGAACAACAATGTGTACCAACCAGTACCTCCAGAGCTCCCGGGAATAAAACACCAACCAAAAGAATACACATAGAGGGACTCATGGCTCCAGTCACATATGTAGCAGAAGATTGCCATTTCAGACATCAGTGAGAGGAGAGGCCATTGGTCCTGTGAATGCTCAATGCCCCAGAGTAGGGTAATGCCAGTTAGGAAAGTGGGGGCATGGTAAGCAGCGGGAGGGGGATGGGATAGGTGGTTTTCGGAGGTTTATCAAGGAAAGAGGATAACATTGTAAATAAAGCAAATATTTAATAAAAAAAAGAAAAGAAAAACCTACTCAAGAAGTTACACTCCAGAGAATCAAATAACCCTATTAAAAATGGGGTACAGAGCTAAACAAAGAATTCTCAGCTGAGGAATACTGAATGGTTGAAAAGCACCTAAAGAAATGTCCAACATCCTTAGTCATCAGGTAAATGAGAATCAAAAAAACCCTGGTATTTTAAAATAAAAAATAGTGAAAGTTTTAATGTTTAAATTTATGGAGGCACTACATTACCATGCAAGTATTCAACTCATTTTGAAAATGTAAGGGTTAAGATAAACCACCAGTTCCACTCCAAGATATCTTTGCCACAGAAATGAAACAAAGTATTCAGTTACTGCTACATTAAAGTTCAGAACACAATCACCAAATTTAAACACCTATCAGCAGATGTGTGAACAAACAAAACGGTATATCAATACATTGTAATATTATTCATATATAAAATATACAGTGGTGCATAATACAGCATGAATGAACTTAAAAATGTGGTATAATTGCTAAACATAGAACTTATAACCATATATTTTATGATTCTATTTACGTGAAATGACCAGAATACGGGTATCCATAGGGAAAGAAAGCAGATCAGTCATTGTCAAGTAAAATGTGGAGTGACTTCCTAAAATGCAGTATTTTCTTTTGGGATTATAAAAATATATTGTGACTACATAGAGGGTATGGTTATGCAATACTATAATAGTAAATAATATCATTGAATTATATTGGACTAGTTTTCACTTCTGCTAGAATATAATTAAAAAGTAATATTGACTAATTTAAATGTTCAAATGCACAAAATATACTTGACGAAATCCAAATAATGTTTATAATTAAAAAGAAAAAACTTCCCAACAGCCAGCCCTGGAAAAACATACATACTAATAATATTATGTGGATCCATCAGGTTATAGTTATGAATATGTATGTATATACAAGTATAACTATGCATACAATAATAATTAATGAAAAAATAGGCCATGAATATTAATGAGTATGTGTTGGGTGAGATGAGAGCGTTTGAAGGGAGGAAAGGGAATGGTGAAACTGTTAATTAAGGTATAATTTTAAAAATAAATAAAAAAATAAAAAGTAAAAATAAAATCCCAATAAAGTAGTTTTTAGAAGGAATTCACCCTTAACATTATTAAGTCAGATATGGAAGGCCACAATTAATATAATATTATAAATTCTCTACCATAAACGCTAGTATAAGGCAATGGTATACTAATTGACTCTATTCAACTTAGTACTGAAAATTGTAACCAGAGCAATAAGTTAAGAAAAATTAGTAAATGCCCAACAAAGAAGGAAAACCTGTAGAGATCCTATACTGAGGTTAGGCAAGGCCACTGGTTGGGAGATGGGGCCACCCACTTATCTCCAAATTTATAACTCAGAATTGCTCCCTTCTAAAGAAAATACAGGGACAAAGTGTGGAGCTGGACTGAAGGAAAGGCCATCCAGAGACACTATTGCAGATGCAAACTAGTACTTGCTGACTGGAGCCTGATATAGCTGTCCCCTGAGAGGACCTGCCAGTGCCTGACATATACACAGGGGAAGTGCTCAGCCAAGCAACCACTGAACTGAGCACAGGGTCCACAATGGAGGAGTTAGAGAAATGACCCAAGAGCTGAAGGGGTTTGCAGCCCCATAGGAGGAACAACAATATGAACCAACCAGTACCCCCAGAGCTCCCAGGGACTAAACCACCAACTAAAGAATACACATGGAGGAACCCATGGCTCCAGCTGCATATGTAGCAGAGAGGCCCTTGGTCTTGTGAAGGCTTGATGCCCCAGTGTAAGGGAATGCTGGGGTGGAGAGGCAGGAGTGGGTGGGTGGGTGTGGGAGCACCCTCATATAAGCAGGGGAAGGGGGATAGGATAGAGGGGTTCTGGAGGAGAAACCGGGAAAGGAGATAACATTTGAAATGTAAATAAATAAAATATCTAATAAAAAGGGGGAAAAGATAAATGAGTAAATGGCGTTAAAATAAGTAATGAAAAACAGTCTTTCAAAATTATGATCATATATGTAGAAAGCACTAAAGCAAAACCATACAATTTGTTAAAACTAATCAAATAAAATTACTAAATATGAAATATACTAAGTCCCAGCCCAAACTGTAATGCTGTTTTTAGACATTTACAGTGGACTGTGGGAAAATAAAAGCAGAAAAATAATTCCATTTATAAAGGGAACTTCAATATAAAATGTTTAGAATGAAACATACCTGATAAAAGTTCTCCTCATTGAAAATCCAAAGCATTAAAAATGGAAGCCAAAGAAAACAAGTTAATATGAATTATGACCCTGTATTTACAAATTCTAAGATTTAATATTTTTAAAATATGCCCACTAAGGGTAGTTATTATGAATCAGGGTCATTAAGTAAAGATGTAGGATTGAAAGTCCAAATAAATATATGGATTGATATATTCAATGTACTGTAAATGTATATCACTGAATGCCTATCCATTTACAGGATTTCTAATTACTTATGTATCTGGATGTTGTTTTTAACAAAATTACAATTTATTAAAGAAGATGCTCCTTTTTCATGCTTCTCTTGCCAGCTGACACTGTGTTTCTTATCATTTCTACTCTACATTATCCATAATAGGTAGCAAATTTGTAGACATATTGCAGATCCATAACGCATTATGTTTAATGCTATATGCGTGTATGTATATGATGATATATATGATGATGTATATGATGTATATGATGTATGTAATACATATGTATATGATGCATGTGATGTATATGTATATAATGCATGTGATGTGTATGTATATGATGTATATGATATATATGTACATGCTGCATATGATGTATATGATGTATATGTATATGTATCATGAATGCCAGATATGCTATGATTACTACTACATGTTATTTTGTTCAATGCTGTATACATTACCTTTAGCAAAAGCAGTGAAACAACATAACTAGAAAATATATCTTCTAACTCAACTTATCTCTTAGACTAGCACCAATGCTTACTCTTACCAACCCAATGGGGCTTAGCAAACACACAGAGGAAGGTTGGAATGTTCAAGCAAATATCGCATAAAAAATCAGAGACAAAATGATGGTCAAAATCATTCATTATGGATGCTGTCCGATGTACCTGTGAGCATTATTATGGAATGAAGGACTCATGGAAACAAATACTCAGTATAGAATATTAGAAAGAAGTAAGATAACACGATTAAGCATTTGAAGCCTATGGTATTTCGAATGAAAATGGGCTCCATGGGCTCATATATTTGAATACTTGGTCCCCAATTGGCAAACTGTTTGGGAATGATTAGTAGCTGTGTCCTTATTGGAAGAGGTGTGTCACAGGGGTTGAACTTTGAGGTTTCAAAAGCCCATGCCATTCCAACTGGCACTCTTTCTCTCTACCTCATGGTTGTTGTCTCAGCATATAAGCCTTCAGTAACTACTCTAGTGCCATAAGTAGCTATCTGCTGCAATCCTCTCTGCCATAGTGGTCAGGGACTAACCCTCTGAAACTGTAAGCAAGCTCTCTTCTATAAGTTCCTTTGGTTGTGATGTCTCATCATAGCAATTGAAAATTAAATACAACAAAGCCCAAAACTATAAAAGGAAAAAATAACAAAAAGGAACCACACAATGTTGCTGCTATAGGTCAATTATTATCTGTTCAAAATATTACCATATCATTTATGGTGAGAGCAATGTTCACTACAAAAAATAATACACCCATCTCCTCATAATTCTCTTTATGTAAATGTCCTACTTTGATTTTCTGTCATGGTGATAAAACACTAGCCAAAAGCAAGTGGTAGGAGAAAGTTTTACTTGAGTTATAGGCTACAGTCCKTGTTTGAGGGAAGATAAGGCAGGAACCTAGAGAAATACTGAAACAGAGACCATGGTATAATGTTCCTTACTAACTTCTTTCCAAGCTCAATGTTGTTACCTTTATTAAGGACCCAGGTATATTTGCCATGGGATGGTAACAACCACAATGGACTTGGCTCTCCTACATCAATTTGCCATCAATCAAATGCCTCACAAACATAGCCACAGGATAATATAGTGTATACAAGTATTCAATCAAGAGTTCTGCTCAGCTCAGTCAATTTGATAACCATAATTAGACATCACAGTACACTAAGCAGGGTATTATTTTTCAGTTGTTATGTTTTGTATCAAAACTAAAAGGAATATTTATTTCTTATTTAACATTATTATTTTAGAAGCAATAAAACAAGTATTACGTTTATGAAATGAGCATCTATTATATCTATGTGATAAAATGGAGATGGATATTCACATTGAATTATGGATTTGGTCTATATAAATTTTTAATAAATCAAGCCTAGACATAATTATATGTATTTTCCAACTCTAAAAAAGGTTTAGTTTTTTTTGAAGTTACTTTATTTCCAAATATTTAATTATAAATCTACCTTTACCCAGGAAAAATAAAAATATGAAGTAGCTATTTTTTTTCCAAAATAAACGTGTCTTCAGGGGACTGACTATATTTTTCAAAACCAAATTAGGTCACCCACATGAAATACAGGTAAATAATTCAGACTATTTCAAAATCAGGACAGCTGAAACAAATCTAGGATAAAGGGCCATTACACCTACTTTAGCTCAGTGAAAATGACTGATGTATAAAATATCCCTCCTTCAAAATAGTTTCTTGGCCAAAAATTAACAATGCAAACAGCACTATTTTTTTGCTCATGATACCCCAGAGTCTCTCACCATTCCTGACATATAACAGATATTTAATTTAGATTGAGTAGATGACAAGGAGATACTGGTGCAGGTGAGAGTGTGTGAGTGTGTGAATGTGTGTGTGTGTGGGGGGGGGGATGAAGACAGAAAGAGTTCACTAGTATAAATACATTTTCAAAAGTTTGAGTTAATGAGGCTCAAGTAGGACATTAGAAGTAAAGGATTCATTGTGCATAAGCTGATGAGAGCATGCAAGTAACTCTAACTTTGTTATTACTATTACAAAAGTGTAAACAATCTGATTATCTATTTTTTTATTTTTATCTCCTGAAATATTCGTTAGAACTTAGAAAAATCATAGCCTTATATTTCTACTGAAAATAAATTATATTCAATGGCATTTTTGTACATTCATAGAACATTATCTCTACAGATTTGAGAATCAACATTTATAACTGTATGTTTCTAATAGTATTAAACAGAGTTCCAAGGACAAATTACACAATCTACAGCATAAACATAGAATTAGTGCAAGTATCTATTCCAGAAAGTAACCTAAGCAGAAAATAAGGAAGATGCAAGTAATGGTGAACAATATCAGAAAATCTCCCTCATAAAAGCAGGAAAAGAATTTGCAAGACAGCTCTGCAATGTTGTTAGTCAGTACATCTTTATTAGAGCAAGCTATTTTCCTAGAGAAACGATACCAAGGCTCCTGTCAGCATTTGTATTCCCATTCACTCACTTACCAGTTTTTAAGTGAGCAATCAATATGTTGTGTCTACCATGGTACATAGATACCTTAATTTATCATATTTAGCAGCCATATAAAAATCCTAATTTGTTGACATCCTTTCCTTGTTTTACTACATAAATACACAAGAATGAATCTGGTTTGCGAGGTTCAAGWATAAAGTCTGGGGTATAAGCTTAGTATTTTGAAAAGTGTAATTTGTCTTTGGAACTCTGTTTAATACTATTATACATATACAGTTATAAATGTTGATACTCAAACCTGTAGTGATAATGTTCTATGAATGTACAAAAACACCATTGAATATAATTTATTTTCAGTAGAAATATAATGCTATAATCTCTCTTAGTTATAACAGAATATTTCAGAAGATGAAAATAGAAAATAGATAATCAAATTGTTTACAATTCTCATCCTGAGATAGGTGAATCAATTTAACCCTATGCTCTGAATATTATAGAGCTCATTTAGAAACACACTGGAAAATAAATAAATACCAGTGCAGACTTAATGGTTTCAATCATATTTTGTATTAAATTGTGTAGGCAGAGACAACAGTTCAGTAACTTCATTGCTCCTTCTTGCTAAAAAATCCTCCACATATTAAGGATCAGTAGAATGGCTCGGATTCTGGTCTAGTACCTCTGGCATAAGTTATTGGAAAGCATGCCTTATCATTTCTGTTGCCAAAATGATTTTTTCCTGACCAGATTTGTTAAGCTTCTGTGCTTTGTTCATGCACATTCTCCTCCTGTTTAATAAATTTATCCCAGACATTGCTGATGAATGATATTTATTACTATGCTGCCCAGCTGGACCTGAAATCCAGACATTTTTGTCGTCACAGTTCCTCAGCAGACAATGCAGTCAATTGGGAGAAAAACTAAAATAAATTTCACCATAATTCTTAAGTGCCATGTGGACACTGTATGACCAACTGAGTCTATCTTCCAAACAGAAGAACCACAAACAAAAATGTTAGTAAATGCATTGGTTTGATTATTAAATATGCTCTATTCTTCAGGTTGGCAAGTATATTAGAACAGATTTTACAATGTTGATTCTGTTTATGTATAAAAGTATAACTAGTTAGTTCTTTTTCTCATTAGCTGTGTTTTGGGCCCTGACATTATGTGTTTGTTATGATGTCGAGGATTAACTTGTCCTTTTATTTGCTGACATTTTTAAAATAGACTTTGTTAAGGACTTGAGTAATAACATTAATTATAATTCACAAGTGTGGACATTTTAGGAAGATAAAGATCTAAATTTCATATGAATTTAGAGCCAGTGGGGACATTTGAAGAGGCCATAGATTTCAATTTCAGACAAATTTAATTTCACAAAGTCAGTACTGTTTAATAGGAGTTGTGAGTATAGATGTGGGTGATTGGTACTTACAGTTACTTTCCTTTAAATGTGCACATGGAAACTTAACTTGCATAGCTTATGCACAGTACCACATCATGAATAAAATAATTTGAAGCACATAAGTCAACATACAGCATTGTGGCATAACTAGTAAATAAAATAACTAGAATATATATTGTCCTTAAAGGTTTATGAATGTATTTTACAAATGGTTGTTTCCTGTGAGGAAAGTGTTACAATGTGCCTGCTAATATTGAAGGTAAGAATGTTGAAAGAGTTTAAGCTTTACTCCAGAGTGGTGAATCAGTGGTTGAGACTGTTTCATCCTCTGCTCTGATTTCATGAATCTGGTGTGTAATTCTGTAAAAACTTTGAGGATTCAAATAAAATTTAAGGATAGAATTATAGGTATAAACTAAAGAAAGAACCTAGTTTTCCCCAAATGTTGTAGTTGAGACTACTTTCCTTCCTAAATTTTCATGAAGCAAACAACTTCATATTTTCTCACCTATAAAGCTTAAGCAATCAACAGTATTCTAATTGACCACTCATCCAAAAATCCCAAGGCTTTCACGGGTCGCCTAATATATTTTGAATCTGTTCAAAATACCAGAAACTGTGCAGGATTCTGAAGATTAAGACAGCCTTGTCTTTGCTTTGAAGAGTCAGATGACCAGCTGATCCCAGCCTGTACAGAGCATTCCTTGTTTCAGTATAGAAAGTCTTATTTTCTCAGAATCACCACTGGTAATAGGATGGCTGGTCTCTCCACTTAGAAAAGGTTTATGATCTAGATTGGAGGCATGTCTGGAAATAACACCAACACCAAAGTGCTTATAATGGAGACATTCGGAAAGTCTGTGGGAATAAGGCACTCGTTCTCTTCTGTGCCTGAGATGTATTTCTTACTGCTCCATAATATCCTCATAGGTCAAATATCTTAAAATTACAACTCTCTAGTCTCAAGTCTCTGTGATGTCTGCAAGATGTCCTTTTAATTTCCTATATTGACATTCCCTCAGTTTATCATTTTCCTATTATTTGCAACATTTAGGACCATAGTTTTAGCTCAGCTGCTCTAGTTACATTATTACCATACTTCATCTGGGTCATCTGGCTACCTTTAGCATGTCACATTCGCTATTGTACATTGTAGTAAGTCTAGTTAAGATCTAAGTAAATCTAGCTAAGATTAACTTAACAGACCACCTGGGACAAAATAGAATTTGAGAGATGGTTTGTTTATAGAATACTGAGCATTTTCTATTATCTATGTTTATCTACAGCATATTCTATACAAAGTCCATTTTTGTTTAACATAATGCAAGAGGAAATTTTTTAGGGGCTCAAATGAGTGACTTTTATTCCTTTGCTCTGAAAAGTTGTGGGTGGGTGGAACATAACTAAGGAAAGTAACTGAACCAATGGGGCTTTGACCTTAAAATTTAAAGGCAGAAACAAACCAGGTACCCATCACTTTGCTCAGCAAAGCAGATTTGGTGGTTCTGTATTAAAAGTAAAGTCTTAAACTGGGAGATCTACCAGCCTTGGTAAGTAGAGGGCAGTATAAACATTTTATACCACAAACTATTGGCAGCAGTTTGAACAGGATTAAGGTAAGTTTGGAATGGAGATGTTCTTAACATGGCTAGGACTCAACAAGTCTAACATACTGAAATCATGATTATATTTTGAAAGAAAATTCACAAAAGCCAAGCAGCAACTTTTGAGATTTTTTTCATGTGAAGATAATCTTAATGCAATTAAATTCACAAATATGCTAATTTTATCACCCAATCCKAATTATCTAAAACACACATTGCAAACCTACAAATATATATCACTCTGCATATTAGTGCCCATTTATCATGGTTTTGGAAATAGGGAGAATAGATTCTCCTTAAATTACATGTCAGTAGGTGTTTCTTTACAGTTAAATTTAGCAAAATTCATAAAAGATTTTAATTAATAGTGATCGTTACTTGTTAACTCACAAGGAAACACCATTGAAACTGCCTTTTGTTAAAGTTTCTGCACTAAAATGTAGAAAAAATAAATTATGCAAATATTGAAAAGTTTAAATTCCTTATCTATTTATTTATCTATTTATTTATTTATTTATTCTTTTTTCTTTTTTTATTGGATATATTCTTTATTTAGATTTCATTTCCCTTTTTCTGGTTTCCCCGCCCCCCAGATGTCCCATATGTCTTTTTCCCTCCCCCTG
>BDUI01027003.1:0-12909 GCA_002335545.1 Apodemus speciosus | reverse complement strand
GGGAAGAGAAGGGAGGGAAGGGAAGGGAAGGGAAGGGAAGGGAAGGGAAGGGAAGGGAAGGAAAGGGAAGAAGGAAGTGAGGAAAAAAGAGGCATTTATTTTATGAACTGAATTTGATCTCTAGACCCAACATTGTAGAATAAAAAAAAAAAAAACTAACTTCTACAACTTTTCCTTAGTTCAACCCTTTCTGTGGCATATTCCTAAGTATGCATGGGGGTGGGGGTGGGGGTGGGAGGGGAATGGGAATAGAGATGGGAATGTGGAGGGTGAGGGGGAAGGGAGAGGGAGGGGGAGAGAGAGTATAATTAAACAAATAATGTAGACTGTCATATTAGTCAATGATGAGAATTGCAGTTGTTCAATACTTTACAAATGATTTAATAAAATGTAGTTTAAAATATTTAATACAGTGATGATTAGTATGTCTTATTTCTAGGGTAACTTCATGCTTTTTCCTGAAGAGCAGGTGCTGTTCTATCATCCTGACTGTGCTATGGGGTGGACCTATTCCAGCCTATGCTAGTATGCCACTTGTGACATTTCCTGTAGTCAGTCCTTCAGTGTTACTGTCTATAGTTCCCCAGTGTCAATTTTCTCTGATGTTTCAATTCTTTTTCTCAGAATTACACTCCTCAGATTTTTAATACAGTAGACTTATTTCTCCTTACAGTATATGTAACTCCTKTAGAAGAGGTTCATGTAAATATTCCCACACTCAACTAGTCTACCTGTGATTTCACTTCTATTCTTCTTGGTTTTCTAATTAATACCTTTTTATTTATTTGGTACGTTTTTTCCTTGTTGGACTGTTTTTCTTTTTAATCATCCATATTTGAAGTGTCACTTGGTTTTATTACTATGAGACAAGGAGTCACTTAAATACCTAGTTTGCTGACTTCCCCCAAATCTAGGAGCAAGTGTTCTGTAATCAGTTCTTAGTCAAGAATCTCAAAGAAGCAATATGATTGGACTCTAAGTCTACACATATAATAGTGGTGATTAAGTGGAGTCATGTTGGTGGGGAGCTAATCATATTTAACTAATTGAAAATATACAGAATGAGCATTACAAAGTCTTGCAGAGTAAGGTTTTATTTTTTTTATCTTTCTGAGTCTCTGTATATCACCAAGGTGGGCATCCTAGTCTTGAGCTCTGCAGAATTTCTACCCTTATCCTTCCCAGTGGTTGAGAATGCTGCCATATACAACTCCCCTTCAATTTATATCTCCTGTATACAACCTAGTACTGTCATGAGTCAGAGGAATAGTGTATGGGACACAGGCCTTCCATTCCAATGGGGAGATTATTTCAGAACTGTTGTTGTATAAAATTTCCAACAGGTGATAAAAATTAAAATAAGACTGGCTGGAAGCTGTTTTCTCATTAAGGACTAAGCTGCCTTTTGTGAGGTGAAGCCTGGACTAAAGGCTGTCGGTATTTATTTAAGAAAATTCTCTCATTGTGTATCAGTTCTCATCTATACAATAGAAATATTTATATTTCACTTTGTTTCCTATGATTGCTGGAGGCAGGACAAAAACTAGCAATGTAAAAACAGTTCTCTTAGTGTATCAAATGGAAGGCGTTTGTAATGGATTCAACAAAGCCTGCAGCTTATTTACATGGAAGCTTTGGGAATCCACTCAGCACTTAAAAAGTGTAAGCACCCTGCTGTGAGAAAAGGATTTAATAGTAATTAACTTCCATGATTGCACATTCAAAAATACATTTGATATGAATTTTTGTAAAAGACAAATCTCCAGGCCAAATTCATAATTTCTATGGTGTGACCATTATTATAAACTGTCCACCATAGATAAAGTTTCTGTGCTTAAATTTTCTTTCTGGGTTTTCAGCAAATACACCAAACAGGTCAGATACTTGAAATCAGTAAATAGAGTCTAGAGACCAGAAACACCCATAGAGCTTGTTAAAAATGCAATGAGCCTTACATCTGCAGATCACTGTGAATCTGAATTTATGAGCAATGAGGCTGGTTTACAGCATTTTTAAAGCCTTCATACTGGTCCTGATGCATGCTAAAAACAACAGCAGTCTAAGGCAACTGATCCTCACTCTGAGACTTGATTGAACATTGTTATTTGTGAGGGTAATTAAGAAAATATTGATAACTGAATTATAGCACCTAAGGTGCTAATTTTGGACTTTTAGGTGAATACTAGAAAAGATAACATTTAGATATTAATATAATAAGACAGCAGTGAACTAGACTTCAGAATTTGTCAAAGTGCTTGATAGGGACACAGGAACAAAGGAAAAAAATGTTAACATATCACAATTAATAGGGACCCAAACAATGAGGTAAAAGTGGAAGTGAAATAATTTTGGATATCATTGTGGTTTTACATCAGTATTGGATGTCAAATAACTCTTAAAATAAGCAGCAATGATACACTTACAAGTAAAGATCAATGACTAGGGGAATGGCTCAGCTGTTAAAAGGCTCATTATGCCAAAAGTGAGGAGCTGACATTGTAAGACTCTGGTGAGCCTTAACTTACCAGAGACCCCTGAGTGAACAACGTGGAGATGGGAACTGATGCAAAAGCAAGAGGAATTTTATTTTATCCAACATGCTAGGATCGCCCTGTACATTGGGAGAGAATGACCACGTGCAACTGGTCGAGCAGGCCTTTATACAGTTCTCAGGGCAGCAAACATTAGGTACAATGTGATTAGCAGAACAGTGTAACTATTAAACTGATTGGTCTCTAGGGAATGAGGTAGGTGACCAATGGGCACAGAATAGCTGTGGGCTCCCCCTACCAGCAGGTGGCCAGGGTTCAGTCCTTCTTCCCTGTGGTCTGAATGTAATTAGCTGGAGGGGAGGAGGTTTGGTGGAATTCTCCAAAGTTMCTGAGCTGACCCTTTCAACTTCATTCTCTAGAATTTACATTCAATAATTGGGATGGTGGCATACACTTCCAATCCCAGTGCTGGAAGCTAGAGACAGTCAGGTACCAGAAACTGGCTGGTCAGTCAGCTTAGTAGAATCAGCAAACTCTATACTAGTGAGAGACCTTGTCTCAAAAACTAAACAACTAAAGTCAAATAAAAACAAAACCCATGATGGAGAGCAAAATAATTAAGGTTGTCTTGACATACATGCATGCGTATATGTATGGTGGTGTGGTGGTGTGTGTGTGTGTGTGTGTCTGTGTGTGTATTTGTGTGGGCATGCAAATGTGCATGATTAATATACAAAATTATGTATATGTTATTTATAGGATTTATATATATATTGCATATATGAATTCACATTATACATGGTTTTTATATAAAGTTTTATGTAATGGATATATACATAGATGAGAAAAGTACATAAAGCACTGAAAATTTCAACACCAGTTAATAGTATAAAACTGGGGATATTTTTCCAATTAATTGAAATTATCTTAAATAATTCTGTAAAGTGTATTCTACAGAAATGCAAAGACTGAATGCTTATCTATAAGTTAAGGGGGAAGTACTAATTTCACTGTTACTGCATACCAATAAATATTTAGTGAGTATAATAAGGCAACAAAGGAAGTAAATGGCATGTGTCTTTGTGTATGTATGTGTGTCTATATGTGTGTGAGTGTGTGTGTGTGTGTGTGTGTGTGTGTGTGTGTGTGTATGGGAGAAAGAGAAATAAAATCTTGTCAAACTAACATCTATGAAAACAATCACAAATCACATACAATAAAATTACAAAATCTCACTAATAATCCTATCCAGCATCATAAGAAAAAAGAATGCAAACAAATTATTAATGTGGACATAAAGATAAATATAATCACTATTTTTGTCAAACATGCCTTCTCTGAAAAATGCCCAGCTAAGTCTTGGTAAAGAAGGTAAAGAACAGAATGGTGTACACACACAAAAAAATCCTTATACTACAAGTTCCGCCTACAAGTAACAATATAAACCTCACTATTAAAGAATTTAAGTGTAATTAAACCATATGGATGAGACTCTGAAAAGGAAGTTTGACCAGAGATACAAACACAATTACTGCAGCAGTGGAGCACACCAAGTTAAATCTCTCCCATGGAGATTTTGTGAAATATGTTTTGTCTTTTTTCTTTATTTACATTTGAAATGTTATCTCCTTTCCTGATTTCCCTCTCCTGGGAAACGCCCTATAGCATCCTCCCTTTATCTGTTTCTATGAGGGTGTTCCTCCACCTACCCCACTCCCACCTCCCTGCCCAGCCTAGGATTCCCCCACCCTGGAGCATCTATGGAACCAAGAACTATTCATAGGACCAAGGACCACTTTTCCCATTGATGCCTGACAAGGCAATCCTCTGCTACATATGCAGCTAAAAGTATATGTACTCCTTGGTTATGGCTTAGTCCCTGGTTGGTTGATATTGCTATTCTTCCTATAAGGTTGCAAATGCCTTCAGCTCCTTCAGTCCTATCTCTAACTCCTCCATTGGAGAACCCCATACTCAGTCCAATGGTTGGCTGATAGCATCCACCTCTGTATTTGTGAGGCTCTGGAAAGGCCTCTCAGGAGATAGCCATATCAAGCTCCTTTTCAGTAAGCATTTCTTAGCATCTATAATAGTGTCAGGGTTTGGTAACTGTGTATAGGATGAATTGCCAGGTGGGACACTCTCTAAAAGGCCTTTCTTTCAGTCTCTGCTCTATACTTTATCTCCATATTTGCTTCTGTGGATATTTTGTTCCCCTTCTCAGAAGAACCGAGGCACCCACACTTTGATCTTCTTTCTTTTTGAGCTTCATATAGTTTGTGAATTGTATCATAGGTATTGTGGTGTGAGCTTCTGGGCCAGTATCTACTTATCAGTGAGTCCATACCATGTGTATTCTTTTGTGACTGGGTTACGTTACTCAGGATAATATTTTCTAATTCCATCTATTTGCCTAGTAATTTCATGAAGCCATCATTTTTAATAGCTGAGGAGTGTTCCAATGTGTAAATGTACCACATTTTCTGTACCCATTGATCTATTGAAGGGCATCTGGGTTCTTTCCAGTTTCTGGCTATTATAAATAAAGCAGCTATAAACATAGAGGAGCATGTGTCCTTATCACACGTTGGAGCATCTTCTGGGTATATACCCAGGAGTGGTATATGCAACTGGGTCCTCAGATAATAATATGTCTAATTTTTTGAGGAGCTACCAAACTACTTTAAAGAGTGGTTTTACCAGCTTGCAATCCCACCAGCAGTGGAGGAGTGTTCTTCTTTCTCCACATCCTTTGCCAGCATCTGCTGTCACCTAAGTTTTTTATTTTAGCCATTCTGACTGGTATGAGGTAGAATCTCAGGCTTATTTTGATTTACATTTCCTTGTTAACTAAGAATGTTGAACATATTTTTAGGTGCTTCTTGGCCATTCAATATTCCTCACTTGAGAATTCTATGTTTACTTCTGTATCCCATTTGTTAAGAGGGTTATTTGATTCTCTGCAGTCTACCTTCTTGAGATCTTTCTACATATTGGATATTAGCTCTCTATTGGATGTAGGATCAGTAAAGATCTTTCCCCAAACTGTTGTTTGGCCTTTTGTTTTATTGAATATGTACTTTGCAATTTTACAAGGTCCCATTTGTCAATTCTTGATCTCAGTGCATAAGCCATTGGTGTTCTGTTCAGGAACTTTTTCCCTGTGCCCATGTGTTCAAGTCTCTTACATACTTTATCCCCTATAAGTTTAAGTGTATCTGGTTTTATGTGAAGGTCCTTGATCCACTTGGATTTGAGCATTGTACAGGGAGATAAAAATTGGTCTATTTGCATTTTTCTACATGGTGACTGACAGTTGAACCAGCACCATTTGTTAAACATGCTCTTTCCCCCCATAGGATTGTTKTAGCTTCTTTGTCAAAGACCAAGTGACCATTGATATATGGGTTCATTTCTGTTCGTTCAATTTTATTCCATTGATCTTTCTGCTTGTCTCTGTACCAATACCATCCACTTTTTATCACTATTGTTCTGTAAAACAGCTGGAGGTCAGGGATGGTGATTCTGCCAGAAATGCTTTTATTGTTCAGAATAGTTTTCAATATCCTTTGTTTTTTTTTTGTTACTCCTAATGAATTTGCAAATTGCTCTTTCTAACTGTACAAAGAATTAATTTGGAATTTTGATAGGAATTGGTTTGAATCTATTGATTGCTCTTGGCAAGATGGTCATTTTTACTACATTAATCCTGCCAATCCATTAGCATGGGAGATCTTTCTATCTTCTGAGGTCTTCTTCAATTTCTTTCTTCAGAGACTTGAAGTTCTTGTCATACAGATCTTTCACTTGTTTGGTTAGAGTCACACCACGGTATGTAATATTTGTGACTATGGTGAAGGGGGTGGTTTCCATAGGTTCCTTCTCAGCCTGATTATCCTTTGAATACAGAAAGGCTACTGATTTGGTTTAGTTAATTTTATATTCAGCCACTTTGCCAAAGTTATTTATCAACTTTAGGATTCCTCTGGTGGAATTTTTTGGGGTCACTTAAGTATAAGACTATATCTTTTGCAAATAGTGATATTTTGACTTCTTCCTTTCCAATTTGTATACCTCTGACCTCCTTTTGTTGTCTAATTACTCTAGCTAGAACTTCAAGTACTATATTAAATAGATAGGAAGAGAGAGAGAGAGAGAGAGAGAGAGAGAGAGAGAGAGAGAGAGAGAGCAGCCTTGTCTAGTCCCTGATTTTAGTGGGATAGCTTCAAGTTTCTATCCATTTATTTTGATATTGGCTACTGTATTGTTGCATATAGCTTTTACTATGTTTAGGTATGGGCCTTGAATTCCTGTTCTTTCTAAGACCTTTATCATGAAATGGTGTTGAGTAGTTTCAAATGCTTTCTCAGCATCCAGTGAGATGACCTTGTGTTTTTTCCTTTGAGTTTGTTTATATATTGGATTGCATTGATGGATTTCTGTATTTGAACCATCCCTGCATCCCTGGGATGAAACCTACTTGATCATGATGGATGATTGGTTTGTTATGTTCTTGGATTCGGTTTGTGAGAATTTTTTTTAAGTATTTTTGTATTTGTATTTGTATTTTGTATTTTAAGTATCAATATTCATATGGGAAATTAGTTTGAAATTCTCTTTCTTTGTTGGGTCTTTGTGTAGTTTAGGAATAAGTGTAACAGTGGCTTCATAGAATAAGTTAGATATAGGTGTTTTTGTTTCTAAAATCTGGAGTAGTTTGAAGAGTATTGGTATTAGGTCTTCTTTGAAGATCTGATACAATTCTGCACTAATGCCTTCTGGTCCTGGTTTTTTTTTGTTTGTTCGGTTGTTTGTTTGTTTTTGGTTGGGAGACTTTTAATGACTGTTGCTATTTCTTCAGTGGTTTTGGGACTCTTAAAATACCTAACAGTATGGAAACCAGAAAATACAGCTGTTAAATTTTTCTTTAACAGTATAAAATTTGTAAAAATGCAAATTGTATATATTTAAATAACCAATACATTGTTAGGTCTTCCCAAACTCATATCCACAGGTTCATCTGAATGCTATTGTAAATTTGTTATTTTCACAAACAAGAAGTCAAAACTTCTTATTTTACTTGCTGATTTAAATTTTTACTTATCAGAAGTCCTAGACTGACACAGGAACCCAGGGATGGCCAGGGATAGGATCTTCTGCCACAGAGCTACATACACAAAGAAAATGCCAGGAGAAAGCTGGTATCCCAGGAGGGCCTACATACCCTTGAGCACGGGTAAGACCGCCACTTCTCTTCAGATTCCTGGCCCAAGAGGGACCCACTCAGAGGCATCAAGACACAGGAACCAAGGATAGGTTGGGGCAGGACCTTTCTGGTTTCTGTCTGCACCCCAGAGCTGCCACTGAACCACAGCTCTCCATATTTAAATACCTCCCAGAAAGAACTGGTCTCCCAGGAGTACTGACACACAGGTTTGCATGAGGGACAAGTCACAGTCAGAGACAAGAAGACCAGCTAACACCAGAGATGAAGAAATGGCAAAAGAATATAAGCAACAGAAACTAAGGTTACTTGGCATCATCAGAACCAAATTCTCCCACCATAGCAAGTCCTGGATATACCATCACACAAGATTTGGATCTAAAATCACTTCTCATGTTGATAATAGAAGACTTTAAGATGGACATAAGTAACTCCCTTAAATAAAATAAGAGGACACAGAGAAAGAGGTAGAAGCCCTTAAAGAGGAAACACAAAAATCCCTTAAAGAATGACAGGAAAACACAATCAAACAGGCAAAGGAAATAAACAAAACATCCAAGATCTAAAAATGGAAATAGAAACAATAAAGAAATTACAAAGGGAGACAACTCTAGAGTTAGAAAACCTAGGAAAGAGATCAGGAGTCATAGATGCAAGCATCACCAACCGAATACAAAGGAAAGAAGAGAGAATCTCAGGTGCAGAAGATACCATAGAAAACATCAACTCAACAGTCAAAGAAAAGGCCAAAAGCAAAAATCTAACCCAAACATCCAGTAAATCCAGGACACAATTAGAAGACCAAACCTGAGGATAATAGGTATTCTAAAGAAAGAGATACCCATGAACATACAAGAAGCCTATAGAACTGCAAATAGATTGGACCAGAACAGAAATTCCTCCTGTCATACAATACTCAAAACTTCAAATGTACTAAATGAAGAAAAATATTAAAAGCAGTAAGGGGAAAAGGTCAAATAGCACATGAAGGCAGATCTATGAGAATTACACCAGACTTCTCACCAGAGACTATGAAAGCTAGTACATCCTGAGAAGATGCCATAAAGACCATAAGAGAACACAAATGCCAGCCCAAGCTTCTATAACCAGCAAAACTCTCAATTACCCTAGATGGAGTAACCAAGATATTCCATGACAAAACCAAAATTACACAATATCTTTCAACAAATCCAGCCCTACAAAGGAGAATAGATGGAAAATGCCAATAGAGGGAGGAAAACTCTACCCTAGAAAATTCAAGAAAATAATCTTTCAATACGCCCCAAAGAAGATACCCACACAAACATAAAAATTACATCAAAAATAACAGGAAGCAACAATCACTATTCCTTAATATCTCTTAACCTCAATGGACTCAACTCCCCCCAAAAAAGACATAGAGTAACAGACTGAATATGTAAAGAGGACCCAGCATTTTTCTGCATACAAGAAACACACTTCAGTGACAAAGACAAACACTACCTCAGAGTAAAGGGCTGGAAAACAATTTTCTAAGCAAGTGGTCCCAGAAAACAAACTGAAGTAGCCATTCTAAGAAATAAAATCAACTTTCAACCAAAAGTCATCCAAAAAGATAAGCAGTATACTTCATATTCATCAAAGGAAAAATCTAACAAGAAGTCTCAATTTTGAACATCTCTGCTCCAGAACAGAACACAAATAGCTTATGGTCTAAGATCAAGAATTGACAAATGGACCTCATGCAATTACAAAGTTTCTATAAGGAAAAGGATACTGTCAGGACAAAACAGCAACCAACAAATTGGGAAAGATGCTTACCAAGCCTACATTTGATAGAGTGCTAGTATTCAGTATAGACAAAGAACACAAGATGTTAGACTCCAGAGAACCAAAGAATTCTCAACTGAGGAATACTAAATGGCTGAGAAGCACCTAAAGAAATGTTCAACATCCTTAGTCATCAGGAAAATGCATATCAAAACAACCCTGAGATACCACCTCACACCAGTCAGAATGGCTAAGATCAAAAACTCAGGTGACAGCAGGTGTGGATGAGGATGTGGAGAAAGAACACTCCCTCACTGTTGGTGGAATTGCAAACTGGTACAACCACTCTGGAAATCAGTTTGGTGGTTTCTCAGAAAATTGGACAAACTACTACCAGAGGACCCAAGTCCTGAGCATATACCCAGAAGATTCTCCAACATGTGATAAGGACACATGCTCCACTATGTTCAGAACAGCCTTATTTATAAAAACCAGGATCTGGAAAAAAAAACAGATGTTCCTCAACAGGAATGGATAAAGAAAATGTGGTACATTTACTCAATGGAGTAATACTCAGCTATTAAAAACAATGACTTCATGAAATTCTTAGGCAAATGGATAGAACTAGAAAATATTATCTTGAGTGAGGTAACCTAATCACAAAAGAACACACATGATATGTACTCATGGATAAGTCTATATTAGCCCAGAAGTTCAGAATACCTAAGATACAATTCATAGACCAAATGAAGCTCAAGGAGAAGGAAGACCGAAGTATCCATACTTTGGTCCTTCTTAGAAAGTGGAATGAAGTACTCATGGTAGGAGATACCAAGACAAATTGTGCAGCAGAGACTGAAGGAAAAACCTTCTAGAGACTGCACTACCTGGGGATCCATCACATATACAATCATTAAATCCAGACATTATTTTGGATGCCAACAAGCCTTTGCTGAAAGGAGGCTGATATCCTGTCTCCTGAGAGGCTCCGCTAATAGCTGGCAAATACAGAGATGGGTGCTCTCAGCCCATCTTTGGACTGAGCACAAGGTCCCCAGTGGAGGAATTAGAGAAAAGATTGAAGAAGCTTGCAGCCCCATAGGAGGAACAACAATCTGAACCAACCATTACCCTCCCCCCAGAGCTTCCAGGGACTAAACCACCAACCAAATAGTACACATGGAGGGACCCCTGGCTCCAGCTGCATATGTAGCAGAGGATAGCTTTGTTGGACATCAAAGGGAGGAGAGACCTGTAGTCCTGAGAAGACTCTATGCCCCAGTATAGGGGAATGCCAGATCAGGAATTGGTGGGTTGTTGARCATGTGGGGGAGTGTGGGAGGATGGGATAGGGTGTTTTTGGAGGGAAAACTAGGAAAGGGGATAACATTTGAAATGTAAATGAAGAAAATGTCTAATAAAAATAGAAATTAAATTGCTATGCCAAATGCATTAGATGCCCAGCTATATGTATGTTCATTTATTCAGCAAATGTGTCATTGCATATTAATGATAAAAAGGTATATTCTTTTATATTTCTTATATTTCTTTAGGTAGATTTGCATAGCTCTATCCATTCATTCCAAAGTGAAGAACATATATTCAAGTAACTGGTAAAGCATGAGTCACTGAACACCTCTCAGTATGAATGCCATCAAAGCTTGGCCCTCATATTGTATGCTTGAATTTTTTTTTAACAGTTTTAGACATCCCACTTTATGCTTATAGGTAACAATTTCTATGTCTAAATTATTCACATAACCATGTGGACATTGAAGTATATATCTCAAAGTTAATATCTATCGTCTGATTCTTTTCCAAAAATTTACCTCAATTTTGTGTTGAAGTTTTAAGTGGGAGAAGCAAATGTTTCAAAACCTGGACATATTCAAAGTGACCTACAATGTGGAGAGGTCTGTATTACAAAAACAAAACAAAACAAAAACAAAAACATGAATTTAGAGTCCTCTGTCTTTTATTAAAATCTATAGGTGGTTTTGTTTTAGGAATACAACTTTTATCAGGAAAATGCAAATTGTGCTTCCCTTTGCTGTGTAGCTGTTTTAAACTGAGTTTTGAAGAAAAGAAAAACAATGTATTAAGTCTGCTGTGTGTGAACTGTGTTCTATCAGAATTCATGTGATGAAGCACATTTCAGAATCTGAATGAATTTTTTAACATAAAGTGCCGAATGAAATGATTAAGTTAACATGAGACCAGTAGTGTGTGCTCTACTCAAGTTTTCTTGGTGTCTGTGCAAAGGATGCTATGTGGTTACTCCCAAATCTGCACTGGGCACCACAGAGGAGGGGGAATGAGGGACTCAGCTGTCTACAAGTCAAGGAGGCAGGCATGCTTTGAGGATAATCTTGGTACACCATTTTCTTTGATTTCCAACCTTCAGACACTGGATGCTATTCAGGCAGGATATTAGGTACTTCTGTTCTTTTAAGTCTAACTCTAAGTTAAATATTCATGCAAATAACTTCTTTAAAGAAAGGTTGAATTGTGCTAAGAAACTATTTTTTTTTTTTTTGTTGAAGGATTAGTCCTCCACCTTTCGTATATCTTAGAAAGAATTTATTCTAAAATTACAGACCCCTATAGCAGGTGGCAATGGTAGGTGTATTGATTCAGGGTGTCAGGAAACCCAAGCTAGGTATCTCTGTGTTTATTTAATAGTTTGAAAAGGAATATTCATGCTTATGTGTAGTTGTCAAACATAAAAGCAMCACTCAGTATCTTCCTGCCCCACCTACTTACATTCCCTTCTCTTGAATGCTGTGTGACTATGCAGCATAGTTTGCCAAACAAAAGAATACCACACACCCCATCACATCACAGGCTGAGAGACACCCTTCCTCAGTTGAAAGTTGCCCCTTACAACTGAGAAATGATGCCATACTTCTGGGCTTGTTTTGTAGTTTGCTAAGAGAAATCCAGGCTGGTTTAAGAAACTGAGATTTGGGGTTGCTAGTTATTGTAGTCAATCTAATCGATGAATGAACTTTATTGATGAATTAATTAATTAACAAAATTAGATTTTGAGATTTAAATTCATAAAACATTAAGGACTAGGCCATCTTGGCCACTGCCGGCTTGCACCAAGCTGGCTCAGGAAACCGAGAGACCCCAAGTTTAAGTCCTCTGGGGACTCTAGCCAACAGGCAGCGATCTTCGCTCAAGAGTTAAGCAGAGCAGCAGGCCCTGCTGGCCAGCCACATGTAGGTTCTGGGCCCTGCAAAGGCCGCCATCTTGCCTCAGATCAGAGCTGCAGACTGTAGCCAACCCGTGTGGCCACAAACTTACTTGGTGATCTGTGTGGGCTGTACCTGGATTACAGCAGAACCAGCCACCTTGCCTCGGGGCACCTCAGACAGCTAACCAGACAGAGCACTGTGGACTGAGAACACCACCATCTAGGCTCCAGCAGTCCAACCAGGG
>BDUI01027000.1:9177-22156 GCA_002335545.1 Apodemus speciosus | reverse complement strand
GATAGAATTAGATATCGAAAGAGAGACATTATAAAAAACACTGAAGAAATTCAGAGACTCATAAGAACATGCCATAAAAATCTATATTCCACTTGAGAGGCAAGTATTAGTTTCTCAAGCTGTACAATTTTGCAACATTAAATCAAGATGAAACAATTTATATAGGCACATGAAATTTACAAGATGGAATTAGTAATTTTAAAGAATCCAAGAACTAGATGGCTTTAGTCCATGTCACTTAAAAAAATATATACTCTTTATTCCATAACCCAGAAACTAAAGGGACAGTTTCAATTTTTTTAAAATTTGATTTTTTAAAACAAATAACAATAAAGACAAAATTATAGACCAATAGCTCTAATTAACAAAGATGTAAACATTCAAGAATAGAATAAAATGTTATCTAATGTTCAGATTGGCTTCCTCCTACTGATGCAGGAATGAGTCACCATACATAAATCAATAAACACAAACCAACACATAAAGGTTGAAACATGTGTTTTAACATGAAGTGTTGAAACCGCATGATTATCTTAGAAGAAGAGTGGGCCTTTGACAAAATTCTAATATCCATTCATGATAACATCACTGAAGAGAATAAGGACACAAGGGACAGATCTCAATAAAATTATGGTAAGTTTCAACAAACCCAAAGCCAGCATAATTCTAAATGGGGGAAAAAAAAAATCAAAGAATTTCCACTAAAATCAGGAAGAAGAAAAGGATTTCCTTTCTTTTTTTCCTTTCTTTAACTGAAAATAGATTTTCTCTCATATAATATATTCTGAGTATAGTTTCCCCACCCGCTGTTCCCACCTTCCCTCCTCTCTTCTCTCCTAGATCAACTGCCCCACTGTCTCCCTCCAGAAAGGAGGAGACCTTGAAGTGCCAACAACCACAAATGTCAAAAGAAGATACAGTAAGACAAGGCACATATTGAGGCTAGACAAGGAAACCCAATAGAAGGAAAAGAGTTCCAAGACCAGGCAAAGACACATCTGTTTCCACTGTTAGGAMCCCTCAAAAATATCAAGGTAATAGCCATAACATATACACAGAAGCACTGAGGCAAAACAAATGCACAGCCCTTGCTTGCCAATTCAGTCTCTGCAGGCTCAAATGAGTCTTGCTTTGTTGATTTGATGGACTGTGTTTTTCTGGTGTCCTTAGTCCCTCTGACTTCTACAATTCCTTTTCATCTTACACATTGTTCCCCAAGATCCAAGGGGAAGACCCCAATGGAGAACTCCAATTTAGCCTCTTTCTTCCCATAGAATGTCTGGCATCTGTTGACAGAGAAAGCCTCTTTGATAATAGCTGGATAAGGCATTAATCTATGAACATAGCAGAATATCAATAGGGATAATTTCATAATTATTTGTGCTAGTTATTTTGKTTCTATCCTAGATTCCTGTCCATCCAGGCACTAGAAGGCACAGGCTTCCTCTCACAGCATGGCCCTCAAGTTAACCAGACACTGGTGAGCCACTCCTACACGTTCTGTGCCTCCATTGCCTCACCACATCTGGCAGACAGGATAGATTGTAGATGATTTTGTGACTGGTTTGATGTCCCGGTATTTCTTTTTGTGGCTTGCTTAGTACTTTGCCACACCAAAAGAAACTAGAACATCTCCTTGCTGACACAAGTTCATCCTCTCTACATCCAAGAGCTGTGTGAATATTGTCCTTGGCAATGGGTCCCCACTCTCAGTTTTCAGAGAGTGACTCTCAGTCCTAGCACAAGCCTGAGTTGTTTAGGGATCTCCATAGGATCACCCGGGCAACAACTTGGCTGAATACACCCAGATTACAATGGAAGACTTGTCTGGCTATAGAAGATGGCCACTTCAGACTCCATATTCTCTATTACTAGGAGTCCTCCCTAGGTTCCTCATAGAAGTTTCTACTTTGCTGGGTTATCTCACTGCTCCCCAAATGTTCCTCACCATTCTAGCTATATGTCCCCACACAACTCTCCCTTCATCCCTCTCCCATTCCTTTATCCTTCCTGTTCACATACTCACACCCAAGTGCACCTGCAGAATATATTCTATTGCCCCTTTCCAGGGAGATCCATGCAACCCCAGTAGAGCAATCTTCTTTACCTATCCTCTCTGGGTCTGTGGATTGTAGCTTGATTATCATTCCCTTAGCAGCTATTATCCACTTATAAGTTAATGTGGTACCATATTTGTCTTTCTTGGACTTGGTTGCCCTGTGATGTTTTTTCTACTTGTATCCATTTGCCTACAAATTTCATAATATCAATTTTAACAGCTGAGTAATATACCATTGTGTAAATCTACCACATTTTCTTTATCCATTCCTCAATTGGAGAACATCTAGTTTTATTGCAGCTTCTGGATACGATGGATAATACAACAATGAACATCACTGAACAAATGTCATTGTGGTAAGATGAAGAGAAGAAATAAAGAAAGACATTTTAGAATTCAACAAAAATGAAGGCACAATATACCCAAACTTACGGGACACAATGAAAGCAGTGCTAAGACAAAAACTCAGGGTTCTGAGTGCCTCCAAAATGAAACTGAAGAGAACATAATGGCTCATCTGAAAGCTCTAAAAGGAAAAGAAACAAATACACCCAAGAGGAGTAGACAACAGGAAATAATCAAACTCAGSCCTGAAATCAATCAAATAGAAACCAAAAACTATACAGAGAACCAACAAAATCAGGAGCTGCTTCATTGAAAACATCAATAAGATAGACAAWCCCTTATCCAGACTAGACAGAAGGTACAGAGACAGTATGCAAATTAATAGAATCAGGAATGAAAAGGGAGACAGACATAACAACAGAAACCAAGGAAATTAAAAAATTAATCAGATCCTACTACAAAAGTCTATACTCAACAAAACTAGAAAACTTTGATGAAACGGATGATTTTTCTAGACAGATAGCAGGTACCAAAGTTAAATCAGGATCATATAAACCATCTAAACAGCCCCATAACCCCAAAGGATGCTGTCATTAAAAGTCTTTCAACCAAAAAGAGCCCAGGGCCTGATGGTTTTAGTGCAGAATTCTATTAAACCTTCAAAGAAAATTTAATACCAATATTCTTCAAACTATTCCACAAAATAGAATCAGAAAGAGCATTACCCAATTCTTTCTATAAAGCCACATTTACACTGATACCACAAAAAGACCCAACAAAGAAAGAGAACTCAGAACAGATCCAACAAAGAAAGAGAACTACAGAACAATTTCCCTTATGAGTATTGATGCAAAAATACTCAAAAAAATTCTCACAAACTGAACCCAAGAACATATCAAAATGATCATCCACCATGATCAAGTAGGTTTCAACCCAGGGACTCAGGGATGGTTCAATATATGGAAACCCATCAATGTAATCCAATATATAAACAAACTCAAAAAAAAAAAGCCCATGATCTTCTCATTAGATGAGGAAAAATATTTTGACAAAATACAACACCCATTCACATTAAAAGTATTGGAGAGATCAGGCATTCAAGGTGCAGACCTAAATATAATAAGAGTAATATACAGCAAACCAATAGACAGCATCAAACTAAATGGGGAGAAACTCAAAGCAGTCTCGTTAAAATCAGGGACTGGACAAGGCTGTCCACTCTCTCCCTACCTATTCAATATAGTACTCAAAGTCCTAGCCAGAGCAATTAGACAACAAAAGAAAGTCAATGGGATACAAATTGGAAAGGAAGAAGTCAAAATATCATTATGATATGATATAATATCATATCAGTTGCAAATGATATGATAGTATAATAAAGTGACCTCAAAAATTCCACTAGAGAACTCCTAAAGCTGATAAACTTCAGGAAAGTGGCTGGATGTAAAATTAACTCAAACAAATCAATAGTCTTCCTCTACGCAAAGGACAAAGACTGAGAAAGAAATTATGGAAAAGACACCCTTCACAATAGTCACAAATAACATAAAATAACAACCCATGGGTTAATTTTCAACCAGAGATTTTCAATTTTTTTCTGAATATTTATATTTTTCTTTTGTTTTCTTCCTTTTCTTCTCTTTTCTTTCTTTCCCCCTCTCTCTTGCTCTCTCTCTATCTCTTTCTCTCCATCCCTCCACCTCTCTTTTTTGTTGTTTTTTTTCAAGACAGGGTTTCTTTGTGTAGCCCAGGTTGTCCTGGGACTCACTTTGTAGACAAAGTTGACCTCAGAGAGCTACCTGCCTCTGCCTACCAGTCTAGGATTAAAGCATGTGCCACCTCTGCCTGAGACTCTCAATCTTGATATTATCATTTTGTTTGATTTTTATTTGCAATGACATTTCCCTTTGCATTATATGTCATATGTAACACAATTCTTGGCATAGATATCTTTTCATAGATATCTCTGATTGTCAACATGTCCTATGAATAGTAGCATCATCTGCATTAGGACCATTCAGATCAGAGTACTAGTCAGATTGCCATTTTTGTACTAGTAGTTAACAATGTAGCAAACTTGAGTTCAACATTTCCTTATGTGGCCTCAAGTATTTTATTTTTAGTGGTAAGACTGAGATCATTACAGTTTCAGAGTCATCTTGAACACTGATTACCCTTCTCTGGGTTCTTTGCAAAAGTCAATGAATGGGTGTGGCCTAAGTGCTCTAGGAACTGATAATTGGGTAGTGAAATCAAGGTATCCACAAATAGGTAGATGTGCCATGGTCTGTGACAAACGTCACAGAAATATCAATAATTACATGCGTGCACTTTATCTGAAGGATGACGCAACTCAAATAACAGAAAAAGAACTTCAAAAGAGTGACTGGTTACTAGAATTTTCATTCCTAAATTTGAACAATTTAGAGGTCAAATTCATGATGAAATATATTATGAGAAATGTGTCTGACATACATTTTCAATTAATTTGTTATAATTTCTAATTTCTAAGAATTTCATTCAGACATGAAATATGATCATAGTCAACACCATTTCTTACCTCTTATTTTCACATCTTGCCTCTACCATGTCCCTGTCCTACTTCMGGTCATCCTTTTATGTGTTTTTGAAAACCTACTAGTTCCAATTAACACTATTCACTGTGCCTAAGTATGGGGCCATCCTCTGGGCTGTGTACAACCTACCAATGAATGACCACACACACACACACACACACACACACACACACACACACACACACACACACACACACTGAGTCTATGCCATATCACTGTCAACTGCTATTAACTAGTCAATTAAGGATAGGGTCTAAAGAGTATCAGTTCCATCAATGACAGAACTGTTTTTACTTTATCTTGCTTTGGTATTAGGCAGGTAGCCATAATTGCTATGAGTTTATGATTATAATATCTGTGTCATATCCAGAAAATAGAGTTTACCAGCTCTCTTTTCTATCTTTGAATGCAATTATTGGCTTCTAGTAATACTCATCGTTTCTCTCCTCCCTCCCACCAACCCCAAGTACCAACTTGGGGTATCATCCAGGGCCAAGTGAGGCACATCTCCAGCCCATATTTGTTATAATAGGAGGATGAAAATAAGACTGAGTCTAATCAGTGGAGCAGGTGGTTATCTAACAGATGAGCTCTTAGAATTGGAATGAGAGAAGGAAAGAAATAGGAAAATGATGTTGTTAACACATCTGCCAGGAAGGGCAAAGACAAATAAAACAATTTGACAATCCAAACTTAGATGTGTGTTTGGAACAACTAGAACTCTCAAATGTTACTTAAAGAGACGTAACTTGATCGTGACACTGTGYGAGACAGGCAACTTTTTTAAATACATAGTTAGCACTCAGCACAGAAAGCAAGCTTATAGGTATTTGCTAAAGTAAATAAACAAGTGCTTTCACAAATCTTTACATGAACACTCATAACCATCTAATCTATAATCGCTTCCAACTGCATCATTAATTGATACAATTAATTGTACAAAAAGTAAACAATTATCAAAAAAAGAAGGAACAGGCAGCAACAGAGGGGAAACTCAAATGCACTGTTCTCATAAAAAACAGAATGTAATAAGGTAAAATTCTGTGTGGAAATTCATTGTTATTCAATTCAATAACTGCAAATTGTACTCGACATGAGTGATTTTAAGTTTGATGCTATGACTTACCTGCAAGTGATTTCTGGAACGTTTCTAAATAATTAATACAACTGTGCAGATAAAATAATTAATTATTCTCCATGAAAATAATTTTTATTAAACAAATGCCCAAGAAGAAAGAAATTATTGAGCTATACATGTGATATCACCCATGAGTTAGCAGGCAAGTGGAGTCAAGGCACATGATAGTTTGTGTGTTTGATGCTTCTTGTAAGATGCAGACTATGGAAAGTTCAAGTGGAAGCAGCTAGGAACACATTTCATATTCTGTCATGATAACGTATGCTACAAGGAAAAGGGGTCATTATAGGACCTCAGCAGAAGGAGGCTCCTAGGAACAAAGGAAGAAGAAAAAAAAACCTAGAAGAAGACACATGATGAATTAGTTACTTTTCCTAATACAGGGCAAAAATCACCTTGAGGGAAAGATGAATTGTTTTGCTCATGTCTAAGGAAGGCTAGAGTCCATCATTTGTATATTTGTAGGAAGGCATGACACCAGGAGTGTGAGGTAGTTGCAGTAATGGGACAATAATGATCAAAGAAAAGAAGACTATCCATTTGAGGGGCAACATAAAAAGAGTACAAGGAAAGGTAGATGAGGGGGGTTCGTGGGGGGAGGTGATTAAATTATAATTAAACGCATGTAAGTATAGTCTTTACCTTTTATCAAAGAAACTACTCTGTGCAACAAACAGAGGCTACTAGAGAAAACTACAATTAATCAAAATGTGGAGCCATGAAGCCCAGTCCCAATGGATACATGTATAATAATTATAACAATGGTAACTGTTCTAGGCTGCTGTAGGTACTAGATGAAGTGATATGAATGTAACATGCTTGGGCAGATATCTGGAACTGAGTAGTCATCAACCCACACATTTGTATTACAGTTATGAGGTTATGAGCATGCACCATATTGTATGTAAAGTACTGTGTTATAACAGGGTTTCTCCCCTTCATTAGGGGAAGCTGCCTCACAGGTATGGATTCCGAATGATTCATGCTGCTACATTAGCTTTCTAGCAGTCAGTGAACCTTTGAATGAAATTTGGGATTGTGATATTTCTGGTTTTAGATTAGCTTAGATGGAATACGGAGTCCCACTAACACAATATCTTTAATGGCTATACCCTTTTGCTTTGAAGCAAAAAGAACTTCAATATTCTATGACTGCCAATAAAACATCACGAAAGACACAGGAAATGGAAAGTGTGTTCCTCTTTCATATCCATTATAAGGCAAATGCAGGAATAAACGTGTGTTTTTAAACTTGAAAACACCTCTGATTATATCCTGATGGAACTTTTGAGTCTGGAGTGCTGGCAATTATAGAATTACTTTTTAGTACATGGACATAATTTCAATGGCTGTTTTCTTTTTCTTTTTCTTTTCATTCTAAATATAAATGGGAATGTGTATTTTGTAAATAATGCTTACAGTGGAATCAAATTTTAGAGCTGACATTAATTCAACTTCTCCACTTATGACAGATATGTGGAAATTCCTTGTAAAGCAATAATATACCCTTAAAAGTAAATTTAAAAAGACGTTTGTTAGAGTCATTCGACTTACTGGATAAAAGTAGCATTGTAAATGACTGATAATGCTGTAGTCTGTGAACCACATAGAGCCGTATTTTTTCCTACATAGACTTTGATAGTGAGACTTAGTAATTAAGGCTTGAGAAATCTCCCTCACACCCTATGAGGCTTTCATAACAACGAAAATTGCTTCAGCATGTACTATGTAAGAGTTTCTGTTCAGAAGATGTAAACAATACTCAGCATTTAAAGAAAACAATAGTAAAATAGGTAATGTGTAGAAAATATATAGTATTATGCAAATTAATTGCCTTAGTATAAGAATTAACAAAATAAAATGAAAAATATTCTATTCATTAATGTAGTAACAGGTTTTATTTAAATTTCCTGTGGGAAAATGATTTTCAGATCATTGTGTCCATCTTTTTGACTGACTTTGGTAAAGCTGGTAAATAAAATATATGCATATTTGAGGTATGAAGTATAAAATTATCTTATAAAAAGTCTAGTGTAACAAAGACCTAATCAAACTAATTGCTATTTCCATCAATGCAATTGTTATGTTTTTCCCCTTTAGTAAGAACAAATAACTTTTACTGTCATCACAAGTTTCAATTCTACCATATATACATACCTTTGCTGTATGTTACAACTTTAGAAATTACTCTTCTTGCGACTGGATGTTTGGAATATTGGACCATACTTTTCATTTCACCCACATTCTTAGCCCACAGTTAACCTACAAAATTGAATTGCTATTTACTTTTGACATTTAAAAAAATTTACATGTAATTGTTATGTAATGTTTGCCTCTTGTCGGCTAATTTCGCTTAACCTAGTTAGTTATTTTGAATGTCTTCAACGAAAAGCAATAAACTAAATAACTGAAATGTTGACCCTGACTTGAAGATCACACTGTGCATGTATTGAACAATATCATGTGATACCTCACAAATATGCATAATTTGTGTGACTTTAATGTAGATATGTACTAATATCACATGATACCTCACAATTATGCATACTTTGTGTCAATTTAAACTAATGCAGATAGGTACCATTTTTTATACCCACTATAATTACTCTGGCAAGAGTTATAGAGGATTTTGAAAGTAGCAGGAGTAAACCAAAAGCAGTTTACTTTGTCCAAAGAAAGTCCAGAATATCCTGAATGGACTTTACAAATGAACTAGTATACAGGAGGGTGGCTAATTTATTAAAGTTGTCATATAAAATAATTCAACAACCAGGAATATATTTGCCAATAAATGAGCTTATTCAACCAAGGAAACATGAAGACTTTTCCAGACAAACAAAATGTGATTGAGTTTAAACTATACTTTCACATGCTTACGAACATTTCCTTTGTGTAAATAAGTACACAAACATATAGCAATAGATCTGATAAATGGTGCTATATAAGTTAATATTAACTATTGTAATGTTTAAAAGGCAAAATGATTAAAGTATTATGGTTAACTGTAAAACAAAACAAATGCAGCTGCCCGACTTTAGACAATTACATACAACTTCCAAATAAGTATAGATAGTGAAAATGCTTCTCTGGATGGAAAGAGATGTCATATCAAAACACTTACTGAAAATCCTTGAGATAAAAAATGTAAATATAGAAAGAAAAAATATCAAATTTCATCCTAAGACTTAACCTGTAAGAAGAATGAATATTTGAAGGATAAATAAACTCAAGAAAACATTACCAGAAACAAAACAAAACAGCGGGTTAAGAAGAAAAATTGTAAGTACCCTTGACAGCCGAAGGTTGAAGTTTTTTCCTTCTTCATTCCATCCCTACCACTTAYAATGGCTTATTGTTATCATTAATGACCCTGTTGTATTTCTCTGTGACTCAGACATTAAGTGTGTTATAAAAAATATATATGCCTTACTTTTCTTATTTTTATTTTTATTTTTTGTGATATTTAAGCCATGGGCTTACATGTTAGGATGTTCCCCTTACTCTTACCTCCAGTTAAATAATTCTGTTAGCTGTTCAGTCCATATTGAGTCCTATCAGACATAGTTACCTTTCCTTATTGGGTAATTTTAAATTTGTTGAAGATAGACTGCATTCTTTTTTACCTTCTGTGTATCCTCATATCCATCATAAAAGGTGTTAATCATGCACACTTTCTCATGCATGCATATTCCATTCAACATGTTTTTCTTTCTTAACATCTTTCTTATTAAATCATTTACTTTAGTTTGGAGATTATATTACAGTTTTATCATTTCCCCTTCCAGTTCCTTCCTGAAAACTCTCCCATTTATCCCTTCTTTCTTTCAAGTTCATGACCTTTTTTGTTTTTTGTCTCAAAATAATTGGGGATATGGAACCGGAAGAGACCAACTTCTGTAGCCAGGCAGGTATCCTTGTGGATCAATAGAGACACCAACCCACCCATCAAACTTTCAACCCAAAATTTATCATGTCTACAAGAAGAAATGCAGGCACAGATCATGGAGCAGAGACTGAAGGAAAGGCCAACCAATAACCCACCCAACTTGAGACCCATCCCATGGGCAAGGACCAATCCCTGACATTATTAAAGATATTCTGTTATGCTCACAGACAGGAGCATGTTGTCCTCTKAGCAGCTCCTCCCGGTGGCGGACTCAGACAGATAAAGACATCCACAGCCAAATAATGAAATTGAGCTTGAGAAGTCTTATACAAGAATAGAAGGAAGGAATCCAGACCCGAAAGGGGATAGGAACTCCACAGGAAGACCAACAGAGTCAACTAACCTGGACCCTTGGGGCTCTCAGAGTCTGAACCATCAACCAAAAATCATATATGGGTGGGACCTAGGCTCCCCTGCACATAGGTAGCAGATGAGAAGCTTGGTCTTCATGTGGGTTCTGAACAGCTAGAATGTGGGGCTATCCCAAAAGCTGTTTCCTGTATTTAGGCTATTCTTCTAGCAGGGCTGCCTTTTCTGAACTCAGTGGAAGAGGAAGCACCTAAACTCACAGAGACTTGAAGTACTAGGGTTGGGGGGAAAGCCAGGGGCACCCCACTACTCAGAGAATAGGAGGAGTGGAGGAATGAAGGATTGTGGGAAGAGTGAATAGGAGGGGGCAGTGACTGAGATGTTAAGTGAATAAGTATAAAAGAAAATAAAAAAAATTAAAAAGTCTCAAAATAGTTTCTCCTGAGAACAGGTGAAAACATGTTAACATATGGTAATTGTGCATGCAATAACTATGGAGGTGAGGGATAAGCAGGAAGAATAATTCCTTACTTCATCTGATAGCTGTAGAGCTGGTTTCTAACTCAGTCCTTAAAGCAGGTCTGAGGTGAGTGAGATTAAGTAAATCTCAGGTAGTTCTTTTCTTCTGTTGCTCCAGGCCTACCTAGTTTTCACCTGCAAATCATTGTGATGATGCGTCAATTTTGAAAGATTATGTATAGAGATTGACACCTGTCACTCAGTGGTTTTGGCCTCACACTATTTACAAATTCACATCCAGGCTAGGATCTTGAGAGAGAAATTGAATATAGGCCTAAAGAAAGCCTCTCATTTCTTCATTCTCTAAGGTTAAATAAAAAATGAGATTTCAGAAAACTGCTTTATAAATTTTTTTCTGACTCATCAGCTTTTCACAAAGCCCCAACTTGAGCATAAATAATGAAGTAAGCTAGAAAAGTGGTGAAGCAGGACTGCCCACTGCTAGTTCTGACTGTGTACATCAACTGGAATATCTATCTACACATGAACAGATCTTCCTACAAGATAAAGAGCCTGGAAATGAGGCTGTGAAGTACCTTTTGCCCAGCAAACGTAGAACTTTGGTTGGTCAGCACGAAGTATGATTCTGTGACCATAATGGTCTCATACCAAGGCTTTGTAATTGCAATTATATGAGTCCTTACTATTGTCATAATTTCTACATTGGAATTGAGCAGGGAGTGGGCATGTTGGATTTCTGCACAGCTCTAGGTTCTGGGTGTTTGGCTGACTCCTTTATTATAAATACCAACAAAGCCGAAACATCTGTGGTTTGTTAATTACAAAGAGAGAAGAGGTTAAAAGTACTTACTGTACAGAATGTGACAGTGATTTTTCATCCTTGCTTCAAGGAGGACAATTGGGTTTGTGTTGTTTTAACAAGCACAAAATCTCTATTATTGATTGGTAAGCCAGTACTTTGATACTACATCCTCCTAAGAATTTCCCATCCAGGTGGGGTACTACCACAATAGAAAAAGCAATTACAATACTCATATTCGCCTAGGCTTTGAAGCTCTTCATTTTTAGAAAATTAAGTTCTCATAGAATTTCCAAATAAGCCCACCCAAATGGAAACATTTCTCAGAAAGCCCTGTCTCTGAAGATGAATGTGTCAAATCTGTCAATATAGATGTGAGTCTATATAGGAAGAGTTTAAGAAATATTTCTGTCATTCAAAAGACAAACAAGACATCAATTATAGATTCTAAATATTAATAGTTGTAGGCTAATGATTTGAAAGGGACAAAATTTTAAATCATGAGATTTTTGTGATGTTATCTGAAGACTTGTCAGTAATTTGGGTCCAAGAAGGACTTAGAGTACTTCTTAAGAAGTACTGGTGCATGGAGGCTTTATTCAAAGAAAGAAATATGAGAATACAACAAATAGAAAATAAATAACGATACAAGATCGATTAAAAAATCAATCAAAATTCAATGAAATAAACCAGTCTCCTCCTATAATAAAATCAAATTTTAAATGTTCAAAGAGAATGGACCTCTTTGCCTGATTTCTTTCTTAGTCAACATTATTTATGTAGAATGACTACTAAATTTGTTATATTTCACATGTTGCAACTTTGCTGAGAGTGGTTATAAACTCTAAGATTTTTTTTGTAGTTGAGAATTTAGGTTCTGATATGTTTACCATGACACCATCTGCAATTATGATTGTTTTAATTCTTTTTTATTCTTTTTCTTTTTTATTGGATATATTCTTTATTTACATTTCATTTCCCTTTTCCTGGTTCCCCGCCCCCCAAAGGTCCCATATTCCCTTTTCCCTCTCCCTGCTCCCCCATCCTCCCCTTCCAAATTTCCTGTTCTGGTATTCTCCTACACTGATGCATTGCCCTTTCCAGAACCAGGGATCACTCCTTCCTTCTTCCCGGGCATCATTTGGTATGTGGATAGTGTCTTTGGAGTTCCAAGATTCTAGGCTAATATCCACTTAGAAGTGAGTACATTCCATGGGTATTCTTTGGAGACTGGGTTACTTCACTTAGTATGATGTTCTCCAGCTCCATCCATTTGTCTAAGAATTTCATGAATTCATTGTTTCTAATGGCTGAATAGTACTCCATT
>BDUI01026989.1:13047-24601 GCA_002335545.1 Apodemus speciosus | reverse complement strand
CTGTAGACCAGGCTGGCCTCAAACTCAGAAATCCGCCTGCCTCTGCCTCCCAAGTGCTGGGATTACAGGTGTGCGCCACCACACCTGGCTTCTCACCTGCGTTTTTTATCTTAACCATTATGACTGGTGTGAGGTGGAATCTCAGGGCGGTTTTGATTTGCATTTCCCTGATGACTAAGGATGTGAACATTTAAGTGCTTCTCAGTCATTTGAGATTCCTCAGTTGAGAATTCTCTGTTTAGCTCTGTACCCCATTTTCAGTAGGGTTATTTGGTTCTCTAAAGTCTAACTATTTGAGTTCTTTGTATATATTGGATATTAGCCTATCAGATGTAGGGTGGATAAAGATCATTTCTCAACCTATAGGTTGCTGTTTTGTCCTATTGTCAGTGTCTTTTGCCTTACAGAAGCTTTGCAATTTTGAGATCCCATTTGTTGATTGTTGATCTTAGGGCATAAGCCATGGGTGCTCTGTTCAGGAATTTTTCCTCTGTGACCATGTGTTCAAGGCTCTTCCCCACTTTCTTTTCTATTAGATTCAGTGTGTCTGGTTTTATGTGGAGATCCTTTATCCACTTGGACTTGGCTTTGTACAAGGAGATAAGAATGGATCAATTTGAATTCTTCTACATGCAGACTGCTAGTTGAACCAGCACCATTTGTTAAAAATGCTGTCTTTTTTCCCTTACATGGTTTTAGCTCCTTTGTCAAAGATCAAGTGACCCAAGTGACCATGTTGTATGGGTTCATTTCTGGGTCTTCAATTCTATTCCATTAATCTACCTGCCTGTCACTATACCAATACCATGCAGTTTTTATCACTATTGCTCTATAGTACTCCTTGAGGTCAGAGATGGTGATTTCCCCCAGAAATTCTTTTATTGTTGAGAATAGTTTTCACTATCCTGGGTTTTTTGTTATTCCAAATGAATTTGAGAATTGCTCTTTCTAACTCTATGAAGAATTGAGTTAGAATTTTGATGGGAATTGTATTGAATTTGTAGATTGCTTTTGGCAAGATGGCCATTTTTACTATATTAATCCTGCCAATCCATGAGCATGGAGCTCTTTCCAGCTTCTGAGGTCTTCTTCAGTTTCTTTCTTCAGGGACTTGAGACAGATTTAATGAGTCTAGGTGGTGTGGGAAGGACCATAGGTCATCTGAGAAAGCTAGAGTGCTGGTTTCATTCATTCTATACCATTTCTAGGACAAATTGCTTCACCCTGTATTACTAACTATTCTTACTAAAGGAAATGGATGTCTGAGCATAATTGTCCTTAGGTCATTTTGCAGTCTCTCCAAGTATGTGTTATTCACATAATGGCAAGAATGTCTCACCATATTTGTGTAAGGAATTTTATCATTTAAGTACCTATGTCTCCTCCCTCACCTCAGCTGTATTGGTGAGCCCATTGAATCTACATGTCTTAAAATATACCTGAGTAATTCAGATAATACATTGTACTTCAATACTATCTGCAGAAGTCAGTAGTGCAGACATGGTTGTCAAATGTGTGTGTGCCAAAATCAGAACACAGAAAACATGTAGTGTGTGTCATTCAAATGAACAAGGAATAACTGAGCAAGTTCACAGATTAGTAGAACTGTCTGTGGTAAAAACATGATTATAAAATAGGAACAATTTTTTTCATAAAATTATGTGAGGATCTGGAGGTGGATTAGTGGGAAAGAGTACTTGGTACTCCATCAGAACCGGAGTTCAGTTTCCAAAATTAGTCTCAGATGTCTCACAAAGGATTTTATCTCCAGCTCCAAGTAATCAAATGTTCAGTTTTGAGCTCTGGGGTGGCATGCATGGGCATACATGTACACACACCTGAAGAAAATAAAAAAATAATGCATACTACAAATATGTGGGAACATGATAACTTGAGTCTTCATGGTATCCAAACGGAGATAACTTTACAAAAGGTGATACATAACTTAGGGTATATGAAAATATTTTAGGACATTAAAAATGTAATAATAAAATCATTTACATGAAGAATATTTAAGTCCATTGAGCTTCATTAGTATAAGAGAAGACCCATGCGGCATAGGATATACAACACAAATTGTACTTCTCCTCAATGCTGAAGGTAAAAGCCATGTTATTTTCTCTGCCTCGATGTTCTGAAGAAGTAGAAATGACTTTTTTCCCTCTCACTTAGCACATTTGTCTTTTTTATTATTTCTAAACTGCCTTGACTTGGATCCACCCCACCCCTTTAGTCAAGTTTAGTAATGCAGGAGTCTGTAGAACACACATGGTTTAGTCATGCAGGAGTCTGTAGAACACACATGGTTTAGTCATGCAGGAGTCTGTAGAACACACATGGNATGCAGGAGTCTGTAGAACACACATGGTTTAGTCATGCAGGAGTCTGTAGAACACACATGGTTTAGTCATGCAGGAGTCTGTAGAACACACATGGTTTAGTCATGCAGGGGTCTGTAGAACACACATGGTTTAGTCATGCAGGGGTCTGTAGAATACACATGGTTTAGTCACGCAGGAGTCTGTAGAACACACAAGGGAATTGGTAGCTATACCATGGCAAGAACTAAAAGGACCAGAAATGGAAAGTGACAGACAAATGAGCTAGATGGGCAAAGATCTCACCTTAGAAACAGTGAGACTACTCAAATAACAAAGATTTTGAGGAAGAAATGATTAAAAACTTGCTGACTTGGGAAGGAAATTGGCAAAGATAGCACATAATACCTATATGTGGAAGTCTGCATTCCATTCTTACATAAGGAGTGTCTGAGCAGAGGAAGAGTCCATTCCCATAGATTTCATTTAGTGAGAGAAATTCATCTGAGGCTTTAAAACTTTTAGGAGAAATATAAATGTATATACGTTTAGTAGTTAACGTTGCTATAGGTCATATGACAATGCTGAATAGCACTTAGTAGAGAAAATATAAAGTGATTGAAAATATTTTATTTTTTTAAGGATTTACTTATTTATTATATGTAAGTACACTGTAGCTGTCTTCAGGCATCCAGAAGAGGGCATCAGATCTCATTACATATGGTTGTAAACCACCATGTAGTTGCTGGGATTTGAATTCAGGACCTCTGGAAGAGCAGTCAGTGCTCTTCACTGCTGAGCCATCTCTCCAGCCCAGAGTATTTTATATCTTTCCAAAATTTGTCTGAAAATCATAATATATGGAAGTTTGACTTGGATAGCACTGTTGCACTGATGGAGTTTAGTGAGTTTATGGACAAAACTACTTAATATGTATGATGGTATGTTTACAGAGAAATACTCTAATTCATTATTGATTTCCACAGTCAAATATCTTCAGTGATTCATAAAAAGAAATGTAGCGATGATTATTTTTTATTTCTGCATCCTTTTTTTAGAGAAATCATTCCAGACCACTTTAACTATCTGGGACTAGTTAATAGTAGCTCTGACAGGATCTTCAAATCCTGACTCTGTGAATTGATTATGCAGTACGTCAAGTCTGTTTTTTAAGCCAAAACATCCAGAAGTACAATGCAACACTATAGGTACATTAAATACATACTCGTGGAGTACCTCCATGCACTTGTGGCAGACTCATTCACAAGTATATACTTGCCATGACCACGGATTCTAGTATATATTTTTTAACCATACCAATTTTGTATTTCGTGTCTATATTTTTCCAATTCTATTTAGTGGTAAAAAAAAATACTAAAATATTGTATCTCGTGGGAAAGGAAGCACATCTTTTGAAGCATCCATTCTAGTTCATAACTCAAATTTCTTCAAATATTTGCTACAGGCATAGCCAGTGACTGCTTGTTCCTATTTAGGACCCTGTATTGCTGGATGTGGTTGACTGGGCTCCTCTCAGACACTTAATTCAGGGTGGATTAGTGTAGAGGCAAGAGACTGTGATAAGTGAGGAATTTTTAGAATCTCATTATCAGCACAGTGGAGCAGAGAAAACTGAAAAAGGAAGAGTGTGCGAACAAGAGTAAACAAAAGGCAGATGCTCAGAAAGCAGCAGATGAGGAAATGGGAATTCTGCATCTTGAATGCAAACTCTTCCTGGTCCTTGAGGATTCAATGAGATACCAAGGTGTGCTTATTTCCTATATAGCACTCTTTGTTTCTTGCAATGAAGTAAGTTTGCGTATTCTGAGGACCACAACATGACCCGTATTATGGTCGTTGGTTCAACCAACAGAGTGTGAGAGGCCACAGCCACGAGGACACAGTGGGATTTCCTATTTCTGGCGCAATACAGCCTGCAATTGATGTCCAAGTAAATGTGGCTTACTGATCAAATAAGCTTAAAAGCATCATTATATGCTGTATCCTGGGTAAACCTGTGACCATATTAAAGCTAACGACTGTTAGACCACTGAGGCCACTCAGATTAAACAAAATATCCTTCCCTGTGCCAATCCATTTTAGTCTTAGTTTTATTTTACTCTGAAAAAATTCTCTCCCTTAATATAATTTGTAACAGTGATGTTTGTCAAATACAAATACTATGCCACTGTGAATTTGTGAATAGTAATGGAAGTGAATATCCTATGGGCAGAGCCCCGTGGCTGTGGTGGTGTGGATAAGGTTATGTGACACTTAGTGTAATGAGATTTAATGTAAACCTTACATGTGAAACTGGGTAAGATTTACTCACATGGAATTAAGACTAGAGTTGTGGTAACTTTTAAAAAGCCACGTAAGTACATTTACATAATGTCATTGTACTTGTAATAATGTTACTACTTTTTACATTTGCATTTCCCTATAAGGAAAATTTTTGAATGAAATAAGGATTTAGACTTTTTTTTTGAACCAAGACAACCTTTTTTTTTTCCAACCTAAGAGTTTAATCTACTTCCTTGGGATTAAGCTTTCACATGATCTACAATAACTTTCATTTTTTAAAGATTTATATTATATAATTTTGGGGCAGGAAGGTATATGCCAGGAGTGTAGTTTTCTGTTGCATCCAGAAGAGAATGTTAGATTCCCTGGGACCTAACAGGGAGTTGTGAGCTCCCGGATGAGGGTACCGGGAACTGAATTTTGGTCCTTTGGAAAAGCAAGGTCTCATAACTACTGATTAGATCTGTTTTCCTCAGCTCCTCATTTTGTTTTTAATGAAAAAAAAATTACTAACAAAAACTATATCCATGGGTAGCGTTTCAATACATGTCTATATTATATAATAGTCAAGGTGTTGCTATATCTCATATCTGACATAATTTCTTTGTTGTGAGAACATTCAAACGCATCCCTTGTAGTTATTTTTAAATACGTAGTATTGGGAGTCACAGCTACCCTAACACAGTAACAATGAAGTTCTTCGTCCTTTTAAAGTGTAATGTAGTATCAACCAACCAACTYTTCTTCCTCAGTCCTCCCCAAATCCCTTTCCTGGCTTCTCTTGGCTGCCACTGCACTCAAATTCTGTGAGATCAGCCTCTTTATGTTATAATCCCACTTCCATCCATCTTCTGGCAAGTGAAAGACTTTGTTATACTCTTCTTCCACTGTTTAAAGGAACCACCTTTTCCTCATCCATTCTTCTGTCTGTGGACACTTTGGCTGTTTCTGTTTCTCGGCTAGTAGGAATAGTGTTGAAGTGAACATGGGAGTGGAGATGTTTTTCCGAACATTGTATTCATTTCTTTTTATTATTATTATTATTAGATATTTTCTTTATTTACATTTCAAATTTTATCCTGTGTTGCGGTTCCCCTCTCCCAGAAACCCCCATCCCATCCCCCTTCTATGAGGGTGTTCCCCTACCCTTCCACCCACTCTACCTCCCTGTCTGTGAATTCCCCTACACTGGGGCATCGAGCCTTCACAGGACCAAGGGCCTCTCCTTCCATTGATGCCCGACCATGCCATCCTATCCTAAATATGTGGCTGGAGCCATGGGTCTCTCCATGTGTTCTCTTTGGTTGGCAGTTTAGTCCCTGGAAGCTCTGGGAGGGTCTGGTTGATTGCTATTATTGTTCTTCCTACGGGGCTGCAAACCACTTCAACTCCTTCAGTCCTTTCTCTAACTCCTATGTACCCAGTAGCAAGAGTGATGAATCTATGGTAATTCAATTTTAAGTGGTTTTTCTTTTCTGACAGCAACAATGCTGCTTGCCATGAGTGTGTGGCCAAGTGTGAGCAGCCATTCTGTTCTCTACTTCCTGCTGTCACAGTTGTCTGTCACTTGGCTCTCCTATTGTGGCCATTCTACTTAAAAAGGAGGGGTGTGTTATTGCAAGTTTATTTTTCGCTTTTGTTACTTTTGAAGACAATATTATAAATTGCTAGAGTGTGAGTACGTCAATCAGGCCAAGGAAGCTAAGGAGAGTAAACTTTATCATAATGGGCTCCTCTGTGCTCAGGGCACGCTGCCAATTGCTTCTACGTGCGTGTTTACACTTGAGCTTCCAAAACCAAACTTGTGATATTTGTACCATCTGTGCCAGAGCCTTCTTAGAAGCAGTTTTTCACAGCCAATTTATAATGAAACAGTCTCAGGCCAAGGGAATGAACCAGAAGGGGTTCCTGGGTTTCTGTGTTTTCCTGTGCGCCTGAAGAGATGAGTGGTTTTATGTCTCAAAATCAAGCCAGTCTTTTACAGGATTCCCACATGATTGCTGCCTGGTGCCTGTAAACAATACTTCCCATCTCTCCTTATTACAAACCTACAAATTAGTGATTTCTATCCTACTGTATGATATCACAGACGAACACCATTTTCCTTGAGCTGAAAGACACTGTAGAGAAACTACTTAAGGGTCAGAGCACATGGGGCCACATTCTTTTGAGAGAGGGTTTTTTTTTCCCACTGTGAGTAGTTATCAGCCGTAAATGTGTTTATGGCTACTTCCACTTAATTTTTTTTAATGATTTAAACTAATATTCAGTTATACATGTGGGGCTGTTAATTTTGGCAGTGTTGAACAATTCGTCATCATCTTGACTACTACAAATGTTTTACACTCAGCACACAAGGGAAGCAGGCAGGGACTCTTCCTCATACTTTTTTCTCTCCTCAAAGAACTTGTTTTCCAAATTTCTCATCATGGTGAAACTGAACTACCATTTTAACAGACTGCTCCATATTTTATTATGACAAATTTATAACTAGTTATGGTAAAGAAAATTAGGCATAAATTGAATAATTTAACAAAATCTATGTGTCAATGAGAAAACCACAGTAGCCCCTGCCACTCTGTATTTTTTAAAGATGGACTTAAAGATTTATAAAATGACAGAATGCAATTCATTCAAGTGTTGGGATGAAAACAAAGTCTATTTTTTCCCATATGAAAAGAGTCCATATAGACATAAACTAAGTAATTCCATCCAGGATTTTTAATTTCAACTTCCTCATATGTATAGTTTACATATGTTTTAAAAAGGTAGAAGCAAACATTTATTACTGTCTTAAATGATGACAAAATTCAGATCTTTCAGTGGTTTCCCAGAACTCTTGGGTTCGCTCATTCTCTAGGTGAGAATTTTATCTCTGCTAGTTTTGTGAAAATGTTTCCAGCTCTTATTGGAAAGGAGAGACCTAAAAGATGGAAATTCCTAGGGTACTGATCAAAGAATCCAGCAGAGTTCTACAGCGGGTAAAAGGCAGACCATAGACCTTCAAGCAAGGAGCCAGTTTGTCAAAAAACGTTAGGAACCAAGCACTCTGCTGTCGTCCAAACTGCGTTTAGTACATCTGTGAAGCTTCCTAACGCTGGTCTGGTTTGCTTGGTCTTAAAGGGGTGCTCACACTAGGAAGGAAGGCTCAGAATTCTGAGGACTTTTCTGGGACTGAATTGTGCAGCTGTTTTAAGAAAGTGATTTATTCTCCAGGTTTTTCCCCCCTCTAGATTTTATCTGTATGTGGGACCTAGTGAGAATTAGATTCACAGATGCATAGGACTTTAGATCGAATGTTCATTCAGCTTGCACAATCTGGTATTTTTGTCAACTCTGTGAGAGGGAGGTGTCCAACTTAAAACTGAAGAGTGGGCAGCACTCTGACGCCAGACCCGTGTAGTGCCACTCGGAAGCTTTGTTTTACACTCTGCATCCCCTGGCTCTCAGTAAAACTCATTTGGTGCTTCAGAAATCAGATAAGAGGTGTAGGATACATTCCATTTGGAACAAAGACATTGGAAGGAAATTTCTGCCACATTCTGAAAAATAAGCAGATGCGTTTGCTGATACCAAGTTACTATGTTGCATTTCACAAATTTGCAAATTTCTCTTTACAATGTCTAGAAGGTGAACTTGGGAGACTCATGTTATGTGGTTCCAGACTAAACCTTTAGGCCTACAGTAGTTAAAGATAGGAGTCCACAGGGCCCCCTGGCGTCATCCCGGTCTTCCTTTCTCCGTGCTGCGCCCTCCTTGAGAGGTGGGCAGTGGGAGACAGGATCTCACTGGTCCAGCCGTGGCTAGTAGGGAGCAGGGAGAGCGATGAAGCCGACACAGTTGTTTGACACGGCTGTGCATAGCTGAGCCGAATACTGTTTTCGCCCCTGTGCTGTCTAGCACTTTGAGTTTCTGGAATCTCTACGTGTCACATTTGTGGGGGACTTTTATGTTATGATTCATGTTTTTTTCCCAGAAAATTACTTCTGCTCTCAAGGAAGTAACCTTATCTGGCCTTGCTTTGGAGTCTTCCTTGCCATGGGGATTGTGAACAGCACAAAAATGTTGGATTGCCCCCCAGATTGCTCTTGGCTCACCTGCCCCTAAGCAAACTCAGAAACAATAGATATAAGAACAGACTGGATTTTAGACTTCCTCCTAAAGGCAGTCTACAGAACATTACCCCCTCAGAAAATAAACCTAATAACAAAGTTAGTTTGCCTAAAATGACCTTTGATAATATATAGAGAGATGATATAAAATTAAAAGAAATATAAGAATTTTCCAATTCAGTGCCTGTCAAATATAGAAGTGGATGCTTGAAGCCAACCATTAGACTGAGCACAGGGTTCCCAACAGAAAGGACCCAAGGAGCTGAGGGGTTTGCAGCCCCATAGAAGGAACAATAAGAACCAACCAGTACCCCCAGAGCTCCCAGGGACTAAACCACTAACCACTAAACCACTAACACATGGAGGGACCCATGGCTCCAGCTGCATATGTAGCAGAAGATGGCCTCGTTGGATATCAATGAGAGGAGAGGCCCTTGGTCCTGTGAAGGCTCAATGCCCCAGTGTAGGGGAATGCCAGGACAGGGAAGCAGGAGTGGGTGGTGGGTTGGTGAGCAGGGGGAGGTGGATGGGATAGGGGATTTTCAGAGGGGAAATGAGTAAAGGGGATAACATTTGAAATGTAAATAAAGAAAATATCTAATAAAAATAAATATTATAAATGGCATGGAACATGAAATATAAAAGTAAAAAAAGTAACTCAATTAAGTTACAGTGAGATCTTTTAATTAAAATACAAAGAGAAAACAAATGAATAGGATAAGCCAGGGAAAGCTTTCAAACTTTTAAGCAGGTTAACTCATGAGTTGTACTTCAACCACTGTGCGCTGTTCAAGGTTTGGGAACTCGCCTAGACTGACTCGGATACTCTGTTTAATATTTCATTTTCATGAAGAACAGAATGTCATATGTCATAAATGCTCAGGTAGTCTAAAATGATTTGAGACCTGTGATACTTATTGTCTCTGTACTTGTAACACTTGTCCAGGGACAACATGATATGATCTGGATTTCTTTTGAAATCGCAACTTTGCCCCTTTTCTAGAATCTGTAGAAACATCCTGGTCTCTAGTCAGAGAAGCAAGAATCTCCCAGTTATGGTCTCTGACTCAATCATCCATACATCCCCCAACCCCCAGCCTGCTCCTTATCTCCTCTGCTGGGACCTGACCGATGCTGGGTCTGGCCCTGGCAATCCATGAGAGCCGAGTTCACTGTTTACACAGCTCCTAGATAGTCTCGGGTTAAACTGATGTGTTTTTGATGTGTTTTTACTTTAGCCCTTTCTAATCTGTTACCTTTAAGTGAGAATGCCATTATTCCTAAAAATTACCTGGATAGTTGTAAGAGGAGTGTAGCCAAACACTTCAGAAATGGTGACCAAAATTTACCTATGTGTGCATTTTTGTAGATGAAGTACTTTGCAAAGTTACCAGATAGCATATGATAGACTCAAGTTTAGAAATTTTGTCTTTTACCACAAAATATATTGCTAGTCACAGCATAAGGCTAGGCTAGCCATAAAAATGCATGTCATTAAAAAGGAAAAAAACATGTAACTTAGATGAAACAGCTGTTAATTTTGACTGCTTTTCAGTGTGTTAACTTCTATGGTGATAGTTTAGCAACTGTCAATCATTCTTTCAATTACCTTTCTATTAACTCACGTGTAATATTCATTTTATACAACAAATCATCAGATTAAGGAAGCCAGGGGGAAATTAGAGTCACTGCTCCCTGTTGGGCTGAAGAGGAGTGGCTTCTGACAAATACTTGGATATTTTCATTTTGCTTTTTACTCTCCATGTTCTTAAGTAATTTCAAGCTAAGTTTTAATTCAAGGATGATGCCTTTAACAAGAGCCTAGAGAGCACTTTAATAACTGCTTCCATGGAAATTTGTGTGTTTGTTCTATTGGGTCACAGACTTCATCATTTGGATTTTGTATGACATTAAGATTTCCTTTCTAAGAGTTGGTCTTGATGATTATATCATGCATATTTCCCTTTAATGGCTTTCCTTTCTCAATCATCCTTAATCTTCCATTGGCTTGACTTAAGCATGAGACAACTTAGATGATAAGGCCCTAAAAGAGTTACTAACAATACAATGAATACTTATATGATGATGGTAGTGTGTTTCCGGAGGAAAAATTTTAAATTCTTACACTCTCTTTACAGGTAGATGGAGTTTGGAAAGGCAGCATGAACCTCCAAAATAAATGTGGCTCTCCCAGGCACCTTGTTGTAGCCTTTATCCTTATACTGGGCTTCTGCTTTAAACAACTACAGCTGTGCATTGTTTCTCTCTCTCTCTCTCTCTCTCTCTCTCTCTCTCTCTCTCTCTCTCTCTCTCTCTGTATGTGTGTATCTCCTAGTATAGTCTAAAACTAACATTTTAGTCACTCTCCTTTGCTCATTGTCAACTTTTTTCCCATCTCTTCTGTATGTATTCATTTGTTCAGTCATTAAGCATAGGTAGTTCCAGAATTTCTAAGTGTAACAAATGACTGCCTGAATTGGATACATCTTCCCTGGATTTAGTACTACCATGTCTAATCAAAAATAGTACTTGAAAAAATTTTTTATCTCAGGTCTGTCTTTCCCACTTACAGGAAAGCTCTGAAGCCCCCAAGCTGCCATTTGTATTATGCTTTCACTCCCTTGTTTCTGCCCTGTATTATTAAGTTTTGAAACTTCAGGGCAAACATAGTGCCTAGCACGGTCAGCTTTCAGTCTCAGATTCACACTCTAATGCCGTTATATTACTGTGGTCATTGTTCCGATGCGTATCAATCACCTTTTAAGTAGACTATTTTAATTTTTTTTAAATTTTATTTTCTATATTCTTTGTTTACATTCT
>BDUI01026989.1:0-12337 GCA_002335545.1 Apodemus speciosus | reverse complement strand
ATTGCCAAAGAAAAAATGCACTCATGTTTTGATTTTACCTCTAATGTATTACTTTGATACTATTACCTGCCTTATAAAGAATTAGACATAATTGTCTATTACAACCATAGGAATAAGACTTTACCTTTCTTTCTYTYTTCTTTTTCTTTTGGTTTTTTGAGACAGGGTTTCTCTGTGAAGCTCTGGCTGTCCTAGAACTCACTTTGTAGACCAGGCTGGCCTCCAACTCAGAGATCCACCTGCCTCTGCCTCCCAAGTACTGGGATTAAAGGCGTGCGCCACCACCGCCCGGCTGACTTTACCTTTCTTTAAGAGTTACAAAATCTTATGAAGACAAATATCAAAAATGTTTTTTTAAGAATCAATATAAATGTATTGTTTTGATGTCACTGAAATAGAAGATGGTGGGGTAGGAGTGAGTTTGTTGGGTTCTTCAGACTACTTCCCACTGACTGGGGCGATGTTATTTTTGTGGATCCTAAGAAAATTGGTATACTGGCTAAGTTGTTCTGGGAGASCTGGCTATTTTGTTGCTGTCCAGGTTCTCTGGGACAATCTACAGCTAGGAAAGTGTAGGCACAGTTGAAGCATCTCTAAAGGTAGACTAGGACACCTGTGGTTAGCTTCTTGGGAGCTGTTCTGGATGCAGATTTTGAGTAAACACCTTGACTTGGCCAGATTCTAGGACATATGCAAATATTAGAGGCAGAAGGTAAAGTTAACTAGGTTTGGGGGAGGAATCCCATCCTCTGGAATTGGAATAGGTGGAGGACTAGGTTGTTGGTCGAAATACTTATCTGGAGGCCATTTGACCCTGGGAGGTGGATCGAGTGAATTTCCTGAACCTTACAATAATCTAAGTTCACAAGAAGAGATAYATGTGTTAAAAGTTGGAACATGTTTTAAGGTGAGCTCAGGGAAGACAGAAACCTTCCCTGGAGAAGGGACAAAAGCTCATATGATCTTGATTTTCAGTAGGAATACAGACCATGTAAGAGGGGCTCCTTCCCTCTGTCCAGAGGACTGAGTGAGTATAGAAATTTAGCATAATTTAGCACCTTTTAAGTCTATACTTAAAAGACAACCAAAGGAAATTTAAAATCTTAAACTTGGAACTATGATAGTGGCTCTCATATGTGGAATGTTTTACCAGAGTTAGATTATATAACTTAAAATTTCACTGATCAATGTTAGAACTCTAAACTTGAGGGGAAGAAATCTGATACACTTTGCATTCCATTTGTATACCTTAAGTTACATTTATCACTATTTAGGCTTTCATTTGCATTCACCAACCTTAAAACACCTTCTTAGAACCTAATAACTTTTCTTAGGTCCTTATAACTTAAGCATTAATATCCTCAGACCTTACAAAAACTTTATATTTCCTAATTCAGTTATTCACCGTGAATGAGACACAGGTGTTTGATCACTGGGAAAAGTCACTGCAAATTGAGTTTCTTTAAATGAAGGAATAGCAAAAAAATTACACCTGAAACTTGTTTGTCTTTTAACATGAAGCCTGTGAGCAAGGCAAACCTGTTTGCTTTTTTTAAAGAAGAGACCTAGTAGTTTTGACTAGCTAAAAGTTGACTAATGAACTAATATGGTGGTATATTATCTTGGGGTAAACATCTAGTTGCCTGTTAATTTCTATTGTCAAGTGACAGTTAGCTTAGCCATCAGTATGGTTGGATACCTGAGAAGGATGCATTATAATCTAAGTGCCATATAATTAAAATGACAGCCATTACTCCACAATCCACTACATAGACACTTGTCCTAGGCTCTTATGGGTCTCCGTGGCAATGCAGATAGAGGCAGTCTGGCCCTCAGAAGAGAGGCTTTTTTTCTGCGAAGGAGGAATATGGGAGAGATGATCTTACCTTGTCTTAGGCAACTTGTGACAAATAGCTCTCCAGGTGTCCTCTGTGCCCAGTTCAGGTCAGGCCCTGGCATCAGGCAAGACATTGGAACAACTCACCCATTGTTGACATACCACAGTCCAGGCAGAGTCCTTTGTTGTTGTGCCCATATCTTCTGGGAGACCTTGGGGGAAACACTGTTAGGATTTGGGAGTCTCTGTCATAGTAAGTGTGGTGATTTGAATATGCTTGGGCCAGGGAGTGGCACTATTAGGAGGTGTGGCCTTGTTGGAGGAGATATAGCCTTTTTGGAGAAAGTGTGTCACTGTGGGGTGAGCTTTGAGTCCCTCCTCCTGGTCACTTGGGGGCCAAGTCTGTTCCTGGCTTCTTTTGGATAATGTAGAACTCTCAGCTCCTCCAGCTCCATGTCCACCTAGATACTGCCATTCTCCTGCCTTGATGATGATGGACTGAACCTCTGAACCTGTAAGCCAACCCCAATTAAATGTCCTTTATAAGAGTTGCCTTGGTCATGGTATCTGTTCACAGTAGTAAAACCCATACAAAGACAGTAAGTTTAAACATTAAATGCCATGTTCAGCAGATCTGATAGGTTGAGGGCTAGTGCCTATTAAGTATATCCAAGTTAAACAACCTTGGTTGGTTTTTTGTGATCTGCTCTAAATTGTACCTTGCAAACATAACGCCTGAGACTAAATAAAGCTTACTCTTGTTATTAACTGCATCAGTTCTTTGCATGACTTTAAATATATTTCTGAACACATTCAAGGACTTGATCATTTAAGATTATTATCAACTTGCATTTCTTAACTATAGTAGCTTTCATGAGACTAGGACTTTAGGTTTTATTCCTGTTTCGAGATTTAAAAGAAAATCACAACATTGAGTTAAGCTCTTCTATCAAAATAAAACTTTTTGATCTTTAAACATAGTACATAAAGAGACTTGAAACTTTTCTGACCTTTATATGGTGTATAATTATAAAACATAACAGTTTCCCATATGACTTAATTTATAAAAAAAATCTATAGCTTATAAAAATCTAAAGCTATATTATGGCTTAATAACAATAGCAAAAAACTTGGCTAAGCATATTTTTAGGGCAGTAATTTTTAACTTTTCAATGTTAAAAATTTTTGGAAGAAGTTTAAAATACCTCAATTGTGGTTTTGTTTTTGTAATGTTAAAGAACCTTCTTAAGAGTGAAGATACAGAGCAACAGTATAAACAATTTATCCAGACAGGACAGAAATCATACAAAAATCTTATCACAATTTAAAAATCTTTGGAGATCTGCTTCCCTGGTCTGATCATGGCATATATGCTGCCTTTAACAGAGATTGTGGAGAAGCCATGATTCCCATAGCAGAGATGGCTGCCAGCCATGTGGTTGCCCTTAACCAAGATGGCAGCTCTACGTTCTCCAGATCTTAGCAAAAATGGCAACTAGCCATGTGCTGTTTATATCCCAGATTTGAGATTTTTTTGAGCATGAACTTTCAATTACTAACCCCGGGTTATGAGTTTTAGCTATAGCCACTAACATGTAAATAATCCTATTTTTGACCCTGGACTTGAAAAACATGCCTGTGTCTGAAAAGGTGAGCAGTGACCTATTTTCAAAGCTAGCAAGGAAGTAGAACAGTATAAAATAGTATAAAACAATACAAGACAACTTCAAAATTATCCATATTTAAATATTTGAATTTCTATTATGTTAGATCCACTGGCCAGAAAACTAAGAGATAATTGATCCTAGGTGACTGGTAACAGRAGAAACAACATCCATTCATGCATTCAAGACTAGTCAGAAATGAGCACACAGAGTCATGTACTAACAAAAACATGGGTAGTTAGACAAACATTTTAAATTAGCTTTTGTGAGTCTGAACAGACCCTTAAAACATTGACATTTCATCATCATATAAAGAATATTTTAAACCACGGTTGAATCACATGTATAATATGTTGTAAAACTGTAACTTTGAATTTCTGTCCTCACACACACACAAAAAAAACTATAGCAACTTAAAATATGAGATTTGTTGCTTTCTTAGTCTAAAAGAAGACAGATTTCCTTAGGACAAAGAAGTTGTATAATTGTTGCTTCATATCCTGTGGTCATCTTCAGATGATGAAGTCACATGACAGCTTGCAGGTCATGTGGTCAACATGGTTGCTACTTTAAAACATGTTTTTTTTCCTAATCTATCTATCTATCTATCTATCTATCTATCTATCTATCTATCTATCCATCTCTCTCTCTCTATATATATTTTTTAAATGAGAAATTTCATTAAAATTACATGCACATATACACAAAGTTAAATCTAAGTTGCATACAGATAAAATTTTATTTGAGTTACATGCACACATATATGTGTCCTTAAGAGCATAATAAAGCCAAACACTATTGTGGATTATATAAATTCTAACCCACACCCAGTGAGAAACTAATAAATCCTTAGATAAGCATATACAGCATGATCTTAAGATAAAAGTTTTCTTTTTGAGAAAAGAATGCAAGGAAACCAAAGATGAAGAGTGGGAAAGTAGTACTTCAAATGTAGAGCAGAACAAGTTTACATATAAAATCGTGGGACTCGTTTGTCTGTGGTGGTGAGAAGCTGGAAATCAGGTATGGCGATCTGTGATAAAATGTGAATCCATGAAGGGAGAGCAAGCTCTTAGTGCAGGCCAGTTGCCAGAGGGGGAAGGGGAAGATAACGTTTCTAGTTTTTTTTCCATATCTGTCTGCCTTCACTTTGGAATAATCTTTCACTTTAGGACAAAAATCACCATTCACATTATGTGTCATTACTAAAATTTATCTTTTCCAGCATAACATTTTTGATTCCCTGGGGATATCATAAGACCACATTTACTTCCCAGTCCTTCCATTTCCCCCAAACCCCTCCAACACCTCAGCAAGTAGCCATTGATTGTGGAGATCTACACTTAGGCATCCCTGTTGTCATACCTTTTAAGAGTTCTCTTTGGCGGCTTCCCGTCTAAGCTGTTACTTTGAGTGCGGGGACAGGGTTATCATAAGAAACCTTCCATGTCCCTCCCTCTCAACTTTACATGTTCTTCATAATCAGTAGGAGCATGGACCATGGGCYTCCACACGGTTTCTGGTGACAGCACAGACCATGAGCATAGCTGAGCCTTCAGTAGGACCATGGATCCAGACAAGACCCTCAGAGGAGCCTGGACCACAGACATCTCCATGACCTCAGGTGGCAATGCAGGCCGCTTGGATCAATATAGCCCTTGGTGGCAGCAGAGCTGATGGACATCAACATGGCTTCAGCACAGACTACAGGCATCCACGTGGCCCTCCTTGACAACATGGACCACTCACATCAACACAGACCCCACCTGAAGTAGGACCACAGACCCAGACATCACTATGACCTCGGGTGGCAGCGCACGTGAGATCAGTATGGCTCCCAGAGGCAGCCATCAGCATGACTCCAGGCTGTAACACAGACCGCAGACATTTGCATGGCCCTCTGTAGTGACATGGACCACAGAATCAACATGGCCCCCAGCACTGGACTTCTGCCCATACCCTCCTTCTTTTACTATCTTCAATCTGGTTCCTGGTAAAGTGCCGTTTTTCACCACTCCAGAGGTGGTGGGATTCCTGTCTGCTATGCCCGTGAGGAGGACATTCCAAAAGTAATTCTGTATTTTGGAAGGAACTAAGATCATAAGACTCTTGTCTTGATTTCCTGGAATGTTCCACAAGCACTCAGAATTCTCCTCACATGACTCCAGGATGATGTCCCAACCATACAGCTCATTAATTAGGTGTATGAGATTTCTCTCCGGTATGAGTTCTTCAATGTTTTTGAAAATGACCTTTCTGTGCAAAAGCTTTTACCACAGTGGTTACATATATAGGGCTTCTCTCCAATCCAAGTTCATGTTTCTGAAAATTACTGGGATGAGCAAAGGATTTACCACATTGACTTCATTCATAGGGTTTCTCACCAGTGTGGCCTCTTTCCTGTCTTTGAAAATGACCAAGACATGCAATGCAAAGCCTTATCACCCTGATTATATTTACAGGGATTCCCCCCTCCAAAGGAGTTTCTTGGTGTAAATGTGAAGAGGAATCTGATCTAAATGTTTCACCAAGATATTTACACTGATAGGGTTCCTCTTCATTATAGGTTCTTGGTGTGTTTGGAGATACCAGTAATGGTTAAAGCCTTTAGTATGTAGCTCACATTTATCACATCCTTATCCCAGATGAATTTTTCAACTCTTGAAGAGAATTGGAAGAACTCAGAGCTTTACCACACTAATTGCATTTATAACATTTTCCTATAATGAGTCWCACTACCTGTGTAACATGARCGAGGACAGACAGAAGAGTTTCTGKATTCCGTGTTCTCATAAGGCATTTCTTCAGAAKAAGCATGGGAAGTTGGAAAACTGATTAATTGTAAACTTGTATCATGATTCCCATATGTTCTCAATGTGGGAATTATGATATATCTTTTGTTCTGAGAATGAGGGGAGTAAATAAGGTTCTTTTTATATCTCTTAGGGTCACAACAATGGGAAAGAAGTCATGCTGGAGAGAAACCYTATGAATGTACTCAAGGTGGTAAAACCTTTGCACATAACAGTCATATTCACAGGCRTGAAAGAAGTCATACTAGAGAGAAACCCTGTGGTTTGCCAGTGCATATATGGACCTTTCAGAATGAATCATCTGTCAGGGTCAATGTCATAGTCTGTTTTGGGGGGCTTGCTGTGCTTTTATAAATGGAGATGTTTTGGTAGAACACTAGTGCCTGGACATAAGGTGTTGTCTTTTACAGAAAAAAAGAATCATTGTAAATTGGTTTTATATGGCTGCACTCCATTTTTCATCCTCTACTTTGTATTAGGGCCAGGCAATATGACCAAGTTACATCATTTCCTAGGGTTATCTGGGTCAAAGTTTTCCGAGTACTTAAAAGATATACTCACTATAGGGGGGATGTGCTCTATAGGACAGAAGAAAAATTCCCTGTAATGACCTGCAATGGAGAAGAGAGGAGAAAATGTAGACCTTTCTTTTAGAAGGGCATCCCCTTGAGAAAGATGAATTTGCAGATTCCAGGGCTGCCCATCTTTGTGATCGCTCCCAAGGATATGGACATTTCTAGAATTAGCCTCAAGTAGGCATCATAATACCTCCTTCTAAAATATGTTCTCTATAACTTATGTCTTCTTTCTGATTGGAGTACTGGTTGTAAACAGTGACTTTCAGGCCCTTTCAACAGGAGAGCCTGATCTCTTTACAACTAGTTCTTGAGGAAAGGTGTGGGATATGTTAGTGTACAGGCAATTGCACTGGCCTTCTCTCAGGGACCTAGCAAGCATCAGGTGTGTGCTGTGGATAAAAGGACCTCCAGCCACTCCATCTGCTTTTCTGAGATGTTCTCTCTGTTCTATCTTTTTGTCTTTTCACCCCTCTCTGCCCCCCTCTCTGCACTTACAGCTCTCCCTCCCTCCCTCCCCCCTCTCTCTGTCTGTCTAGATGCCTACTTGTCTGTCTCTGTCCCTTCCCTAAGTCTTCACTCTACTCTCCTTCCCCAATAAACCTCTTTTACCCCAGATCTGTTGCATGGAATAATTTCTTAGTGGTACATCTTGGGATGGGCCTATCAAGGGTACCCCTCAGACACATACTTCATTTTTTAATCACAGCAGTATACGTTCAGGTTACTGTCTGAGAGAAGCTGTCCATGGCTGAGAGTGATGGCTCTCTGTGAGAATAGTCTTGACATGATCACCCMTAGACAAGGGCAGAAGTGAGTTCAAAGAACAGTGCCAAATCCACTCTGCCCAGAATAGGTTGGTGTAGTTCAAGTAGTAGTAGGAGATTCTGCAAGGCTCAGCAGTCCTTTTGAGAGCATATGATGGGAAAATTTTAGTTCTAAAAGTAAGATTAAGACCTGCCTAGTATTTTCAAGAAACTGAATAGGGATCTATAGAAAAATATAAAAAAAAATCATAAGGCAGTGGCACTGTAGATACAGTTGTTTCTTTTCTTTTTCCTCGGTTCTTTGAGAATTCCATGTATTTTAATTATAATCACCTCCATACTTTTCCTCTTGCTTAATGGTGTACAAGTATGCTTTTGTTTTCAAACCTATCAAGTACAGTTTGTATGACCCATACACTCTGGGTTTTGTGGTTGTCACCGGAGGGTGAATACTCCATCAGGAACTACACCCTTAAAGAAAACGAACTTCCTCCCGGTAGCAACCAACTGCCAAGAGCTTTGTGGGTAGGGATGGGGCTGCTTCACATCCCCACCTTCCTTAAAGTTGGAAATTTGGCTGGTGTGAGCCTGTGCTGTGCAGGTCTTATGTCACTGTCTCAACATTGTCAAGTACAGCTGCCCTGCTATGACCAGAAGAGTCTCCTTGCTGTCATCTAATACCTCTGGCTCTTATGATCCTTTCACTGCCTTCCCAGTGAGAAGGGGGTTAGGGAGTATGATAAAGATGTCCCATTTAAGGATGGATATTCTATAGTCCTATTCTCTGTACCAGTCATGGGTGACCATCTATGCAAAAAAGAAGCTTCTCTAATAGGGATTGACTGGTGCACTAATCTACCATACTATATGAAATTATTGAGTTGATTTAATACTATGTCCATGAGTTTGTTTATTTATTTATTTATTTATTTATTTATTTATTTATTTATTTATGAACATGGTAGAAGCTAGGGTTATCTGGAAAGAAGGAACCCCAGTTAAAATGTCTCCATCAGATTAGCCTGTATACAAGTCTGTTAGGTATTTTCTTAATTTGCTAATTAACTGTTGATGTGGGTCAGCTCACCCATTAGGGGAGGTGGGTGTTATAAGAAGCAGACTGAGCAAATAGCTAGAGAAGAAGCTGATGTGTAGCAGTACTCCTCTGCCTCCAGTTCTTGCCCCTGAATTCATGCCCTGACTTTTCATGATCTTTGTTTGGGACATGTAAACCAAATAAATCCTTCTTCCCTAAGGGGCTTTTGGTCATAGTGATTTATTCCAGCAAGAAAAGCAAGCGAGGACTGTTCATTTAACAGTGTAATTGTAGTGGGTTCACACCTAGAGTCTATCATCTGTCCAATCACATGTTCTTGATTCCTATAGTGATGCCAGTTGTGGGTTTCAACTGGTAAAGCAGGCCTTAAAAGGAAGTAGGTGGTTACTCCCATTGGTTTGCATCACTATTGAATCAGTGAGCATGTCTGGCCAGGTTGCTTATCTGATATAGCTTACAGGGTTCACATCTGGGCAAAGTTGGTGATTCCTTTTGTCTTCTGGTAGTATATGCATAGCATCTTCCAGCACTATGAAAAGCTATTCTCTTGGTTAGGGTTTTCTATTATAGTACAAAACATCATGACCAAGAAGCAAGTTGGGGAGGAAAGGGTTCATTCAGCTTACACTTTCCACACACCTGTTCATCACCAAAGGAAGTCAGGAACTCAAGCAGGTCAGGAAGCAGGAGCTGATGCAGAGGCCATGGAGGGATGTTTCTTACTGGCTTGCTTCCCCTGGCTTGCTCAGCTTGCTTTCTTATAGAAAGCAGGGATCGCACCACCTACAATGGACCCTCCCCCCTTGATCACTAATTGAGAAAATGACCCACAGCTGGATCTCATGGAGGCACTTCCCCAAGGGAGGCTCCTTTCTCTGTGATAACTCCAGCTCCTGTCAAGCTGACACACAAAACCAGCCAGTAGAGCAGCGTGATTCCAGTGACTCAAACTTTGCACTGTTTCATCCTTGAATGACCACAAAACCCCCATGAGTATTGATCTAGAGGCCATAGACTAGACAATTATATAAAGAAACATAATCCATAAATGATGATGGTTGGATGTTATATGGTAGAACTGACCATTTTTTTTGTTGATATTCACATTTTCTTTTAAATAATATTGGTTACTTAATCCCTTAAGTACTCTATTCTCTCTGACTCACTTAAATTTTAATATGAAAAACTAGATCAATAAAACTTTCAGTGATTCTATTGTATGTTATGTCTCTACCCCAGCTGTTTGGATAGAGAAAGAATTTCCCATTTGACTCCTTTTTTTTCTACTAATCCCGAAAGAACACAGAGAAAACAGCCAAGAATCAAGAAGCTGGCAACGTTGAACTGAACTGAATTTCTCCATAGAGTCATGGGAATTTAGATTCTTTTTCCTCTTAAAAGTCAAAGAGGAATATTTTTAAAAATGGGCTTAGTACCACGGCATCCTTTCAGAATTTCCCGTCTATAGCACAATTACCTTAGCAAACGGTTGTTATTTTAAAGTCCAAGGATGAGTTTTAGATTCTGACGTTGACCTCCATCTTTGATGGCATGCACCACCACCTTCATGGCTCTCATCCCACCTGTATTGTACACATTACATGGATTGTATCTTGCTTCTGCATTTTAACATCACATGTACTTATACGCTTCTTGTTAACTCTTCTTTTTAGAAGAATATTCAACATTTTATCGTTTCATAGAACTGACTTGTAGCTTCCTGTTTGCATTGGTTGCTTTTTTTTTTTWAMMMCMWWAARRWWAAWWAAAAAAAAAACCTAACAAATCAGAGTTGAACAAATCAGCCCAACACAAAGGGGGGAAAAGGAGCCCTAAGAGAAGGATCAATACTCAGAGACCCACTCCTTCACACATCAGAAGTCTCATAAGAATACTAAATGGATATATACCATAAGCATACAGTATCTACTACAGATCTTTATTATTGTTGCTTCAGTCTCTGGGAATTCTTTTCACCATTGTGGGTCTCCCTTTTCTTGGGGATCATTCATGAGGGCAGATAAAGTTGGGGAGGCCAACAGGGTTATGACAGCCATGTGTATGATGTGTGACTCATGTGTATGACTCCCATGAGTCAGCTTCTGTGAGACAGCTCTTTTTTATTGTTTAAGAAGTAGGGTATTTAAAAGCTCCTAGGGGTACCAGTAGAAAAGGCTGATTGATCACCACACAGTACCTAATAATCATATAAACTAGACAGGACTTGTGTGCTGAGGTATGCAGCTCTTGAAGAGAGCTCTGCACAGTTTATCCAAGAAACAAGGCCAGAGATGTGTGCTCAGAAACACTCTCCAACTAAGGCTAGGAAGAGAAAGTGGAGCCCTACTGAGAAAGGAAGACCTGTATTTTGTGAGGACCTCAGAGAAATATCTGGACATGGTGGACTGTGACCTTAAAATAAGGATATCAGGGTTTTCCAACATACCATATCTGAGCACATAGAGAAAAGATTTGATTTAGAGCTGTGTGTTCCAAGGTCTCTCAATATTTCTCTATCTCTGTCTCTCTCTTTGTCTCTCTATCTCTCTGTCTATGTCTCTCTGTCTCTCCTATCAGCATCGAAATAACTGGCTGAGTCTCTATATCTCTTTCCTTTAGTTACAGTAGAAAGATTATCTGGCCATTGATAGTTAACATACTGATATTTGCCATATGTCTCTGGGCTATATTCTATTGTTTTTGGTCACCTAACTAGTAATTGGTGTAAGTTCCATCTCATATAGGGAAATTGTTAAATGTCCTCTCAAGTCAAATCATACATTGGTTGGTTACTCCCACAATCTCTTTGCTACCATTGCCCTACTATGGTTAACTCTTTATAGAAAATATGTGCACAAATAAATGTGATGCTAAAAGGACTATTTTATTTACTTTGAAGCTTAGAATCATGTTGATGATCAGTGTGTATTTTTTAAATAAATGAATAAGTACTCAAATTAAATATTCTCATTTAGAGAGCATTTCCTGTATACCACATTTTCCCAAATTCAATTGTGCATTTAAAGGGTATTTTTTTGTTCATTTTTTCTTTATTTAGCCAGCTGTCATTTATTTCCTGGGGACTTTCTGGATAAATGGTTGAGAAACCACTTACCTCATGGCTCCTTACTAATAGCTATATTTGGTTCTACTGTAATAATTACACCCAATCAAATTTCTTCTTTCCATGTCTGTAGAAGAAATTCTGCACATTTTCTGAATAATTTTACCTCCTATTTTCATAAAGATGAACAACTATATGTGAAGGTGAAAAATAATTTCTTTGAATTTATTTCAGATTTACAAATTCATGATCACTGGGAATAATTAGCACAAAACAGTCTGGCTATAGAAGTGATGGCTTCTTCTTTTTTTTCTATTCCACTAAATTTGAGGAACTACTTCAAATGCAATCATTAAAATCTTCTTCCCCTTGGGTAAAATTTCTATTTGAAAAACTTTGGAAACTTCAGTTATCTTTTCTCTTTAAAAAACAAAATGTGTATAGATACATTGTATCCAAATCCTTTGTTGAATTTGTTGACATTCAGCTTCCTCCTGCTGTCTTTAAAAGGAGGTTACTGGGGCTAAAGTGTTCAGTGGTTAAGAAGAGTACTTGTTACA
>BDUI01026926.1:0-12802 GCA_002335545.1 Apodemus speciosus | reverse complement strand
GTACCTCGCTGCTACCTCCTCTCTGTTTGACATCCCATCGACACAAAAAATCTTGTCAGTCCCTTGTCATCCTCCCCACCCCACCCCCAGGCTGGAATTCATGGTTCACGTGGTTGAATTCCAGGTCCTTGAAGCCCACGCTGGACCTCGCAGCCTCAGTAAACAGGACCACCAGATTCGAATGGACCACAGAGCCGAGGTAGCAAAGGGTCATGGGGCTGCTGGGCTGCTCCGCGGTGAACCGGCTCAAAGAAGCTGCCTACCGTAGCCAAGTTTCCTCTCTTGCAACAGCTTGATGTCAGAACTGGAATAAATCTTCCTCATTCCAGGCCACAAAGCCAAGGTCACTGTCACCCAATGTTCTAACTCCATGTCTAGTTTCTTTCTTTTCCTTCCTTCCTTCCTTCCTTCCTCTCTTTGATAGTTTGCACCAAGAGTTGACATTCATTAAAGCTAGATTTTGGCTTTTTGCTTGATTTGGCTCCATGTTCAAGATGCCCAAAGACGTTTGAAAGCTCATTTGGTTGTATGTCTCCTTCCTAGACTGATGTCACCCCCTGCTCCGTTATAAGAATTGGAGTCAAACTTTTTTTTTTTTTTAAGTGACAGGGAGCGTTGGGGCTCAACACTGAGGAGATTCAAACTTTATATGATGGAGATCTGGCTTCTACACATCTAGGAAGTCCGGTTCCTCCTCCTTCTGTGCCTCTATCTCACCCCTCAAACAGTCTGAATTTTCTGTCAGTAATAGCATTGTCGTCATGCGAGCCCTTGACACCTCCGCCTATGGCCATCAGCTTCGTGTTTAAGAGCAGGTACCGTCTATATGCTGTTCTATGTCCAAGAGTCCTCCTGGGCAATGGACATGAATTTCTCCCGCTGTTGGAGAGGGACTCTGCGCCAGATCTATCACAGCCTTCGGAATCCCTGGGCAAAGAAAGCTGAACTCGGATCGCGAGGACCACTAACTTTTGCTATATAGCCCTGGCAGATGGCCCCATTTCCCACTGTCCAGGTCGGAGTAGAGATCGCGCACCCGTGCATCCCTCCTGGGAAAGGCAGCATCTCCGAGTCAGTACCTCCTAGGTCCTCAGAACCCCACCCCTCTCCAGGGCCAGGGTCCTCGCTTGTTTTGTCCTCTGTGTTAGAGTGGGCGCGGCTCCAGGTGAGCACGCACCTGAGAAGGGGCGGGCCTGCTGCTGGCCCCTCCCATAATGGGGCGGGCAGAGCTTGGTGGAGCCTATAGGGCTAGGGGCTCGCAGGCTGCGAGGCTCCCTCCCCGGGCCGCTCGCGCTCCGCCCTACCCGGGTTTAAAGCCCCGCGGGCAGCTGGTGGCGGCGCTACGAGCGCCGAGTGGCGCAAGGAGATGCGAGAGAGCACCCGCCGCCAGCACCATGCGCCCCGTGCCCGCGCTGGCCCTGGCCGCGCTCTGCCTGCTGGCGCTGCCTGCCGCCGCTGCCGCCGCCGCCTACTTCGGGTCAGTGCCCGTCGCGTCTCCGCGCTCCGCATGCCCTGTCCCCGACTCGGGTCTCTGCGAGGCCTCGAACTCAGCCCTTTGCTCAGGCGGGACCCCGATCACCTTGCGGGCGCATTTCGCTCCCAGATCTCCGTCCCTCGCTCTCTGAGCTCAGACTTAATCTCCCTTTCTCGAGTCTACCAAGTCTAGTTCCCTTGCCCCTCCCGGTTCCTCTGCCGTGCGGCTGTCAGACTCTAACCCAAGCCTGGAGCTCGGCTTGCGTAGGGGATCCTGGCCTGGCACCCCTGGTACGCCGTTGTCTGCGCTGATCCAAGCGTCGGTCCCGGACTCTCATGTCCTCTTCAGATCCTTTCTCGGTACTCTCTCTGTCCCCATCCTGGGCTCCGTCGATTACTCTTTGCTTACGATTTCTGTATCCTTCGCTTTTCCCTGCAGAGCTGGGACCTGGACATCTGGCTGGGAGGAGGGTTTTTGGTGGGTAAGGGTGGGAAGGATTCTGCGAGTTTTGCTGATTCAAGGGCATGGGAGATTCCCCGGACCGTGGGGCACATTAGTTGGAGGCATAAAGAACTGTACCCTGAGGAAGTGCGACCAAATTAAACTCCAGAGCCAACATGGATAGGGTTTATGGCAAAGAGAGGCCCATTTGGGGATGTCCATGGTTAGAAAAATGATAATAGCTTGTAGTGATACCTGGAGAGTGAGACAGGAACCTCAAGGGAAATAGTTGGAAGGGAGGAAAAATGGCATTTGTCTGCAAATGTCTTCTCTGACCCTGAATTGAAGATCCTTGGTGAGGGTTGGGGGTAGCAGTGATGGTAAGCATCATGGATTTTAAAAGCACCTCAACCCAAAGCAGGCTCCAAATGCTTAGCCTTGAACGTTGCCTTTTGCTTCCAGCTACACCCCTGGTCAGGCAAGGCTCACAGCCCAAGCACAGCAGAAGCTGCTCTCAGGAAACCACCGCAGCTTGCGAGGGTCTGGGGGCAAGCTCACCGGCTGGGTACGGGAGATAGGCTAATTTCCAGGTCATGACCTCTGGCTAAAACGTGCCTGGGTTATAGGCACCAACCTCCCCTGAAATACATGGAGAGGGGTCGTCAGCCTCAGTCCTAGTGCGGATCCCTGTTGACGATGAATCTGGGAGGGCCGTTCAGTTCCTGAGGACTCTGTATCTCCTTCTGACCGGCCCCAGAGCAGCAGCCATGCTCATTGCCAGGGACTTGCCCCATTGGGCCTGACTGAAGGGAGAGGACATGAGCTCTGCCACTTTCACGGCGCTGAGCCTTCGGCCGCCTCACTCAGATACTCTGCCCTGAGTGTCTGGCCCGAAGAATGTGGGTAAGAGTGTCTGAGGTTAGCGCACAGAGAGCTCTTAGCACAGTGGCTAGCGCATAGTAAACACTCAGGCAACGCTATTGAGGATGACTGTAGAGGAAACCAAGAGGGCTCTGGGTAATCCCAGACCCAAGAGTCTCTCTGAGCTGGAACAGAGTAGCAACTGACCCCAGACTGTCTCCATGAATCTTTTCTTTCTTGGGGTTTTATGGTTGGAGGCAGGAGTGAAGGTCTGATGATGTGGGGGAGAGAGAGGTCCCAGGAGGCCTGGACCACCCTGGCTGGTATGCTGAAAGAGAACAGATTTGGGGGCTGGGGAGCAAGGGACAGTCTTGAAAGTAAAAGGGGAGATGGTTAGTTATGTCCAGAGACATAGTGGGGTGGTGGTGGTGGTGGTGGTGGTGGTGGTGGTGGTGGTGGTGGTGGTGGTGGTGAAGTTGAGTTTTGGAATCCTTCCTCGAAAGAGCTGAAAAGGTACACACCAGCCTCATGCTGTTAAGCATTTGGGCCCAGGGAATGGGCAGGACTCATCGCGGCAAACTCTCTTGTGACTTTGTTGGCCCAGGTTTCCTAGCCTAGTGCCAGCGATTGCTCCCAGTCATCCAGACTTCTGTGAGACCGTGAAGCAATGTGCTTATCCCTCCTTGGGTCACTTGCCTTTGAAGTCTCATTTCTAAGTATAACATGAAATACTTCCTTTTATTTCCTGATGAAAGGAAATTCAGCGATCAGGAGAGCAGGTGACAGCAATTTTGGTACCAATCTTTTTGGGATCTTTGCAGTCAAAGACTTCAGAGTGAGGAATGACCAACCCCCTGCTTCAAAAAAGGTCACATCTTATCCCCATTTTTCAGATCGCATGTCCCCCTCCCAAGCCACAGGGAGCAAGCAGTGGCTTTTGCTGCCTACAGCCGGATTCAGTGGGTGGCAATGGTGACGTAACAAAGCAGAGCAGATGCCTATGAATCCCTCTTGCACAAAGCCCCTTCTCTCAGAGGCCCCTCAAAGCAATTTCTGAGGTAGGTTAAAAAAAACACAGCCAGAAAGGTCCAGAGGGTCACTTGGTATCACACAGCAAATTGGTGAGGGGCAGGCTAGAAGCCAGGCCTTGCATTTGTTCTCCATCCTGTATAGGGGACAGCCTCATAAGGTGTCCTTGTGTGATGGCTGAGAGAGGCAGTGGCTGCAGAGGGTGGGTATTGGAGAGTGGCCTCCTTCTCCTGCTAGATGAATTCTCTTAGACCCTCTTGGCCACAGTGAGAAAGGCTGAATTCCATGCACCTTCCAGTCCATCGGGTGGGACAGCAGTGGGACAGGAAGTGGCTGGGATGCCAAGGACAAGCTATGCTGAGCACTTAGTTCATCACAGGCACCCTGTCGGGCCTTTCAGTGCCCAGCCTGCACATCTGCCCTTCAGATGGGCATTATCATCTGTGACAAGGTCCTGATGTCCTCAATCGCTGATCCCGGCAAGATGGAAACATCTGCCTAGAGTCACACAGCCAGCAGCAGGCGAAGCGAGGATGCAAACCTGAGACTCGAAGGCTCTGCTTCCACAGCCTTTGCTGATCTGACCCCAGAGAAGAGAGGAACTCAGCCAGCGCAGAGGCTGAACGCTTGCAAAGGACCACCGAAGTCAGCCACGCTTTAGAAAGCTGCATTTTTGGGTTCGGGAGATGGCTCATCAGTAAAGTTCTTGCCTTGCAAGCATGAGAACCTGAGCTCAGACCCCCAGCACTCATGTAAAAAGACACGTGCGGTGGCATGTCTCAGTGCTGGACAGGCTGAGACAGGAGGCTCCCCGGGTCTCACTGAGCAGCTAGTCTTCCAGGCCAATGAAAGACCATGTCTCAAAGATGAACAACATTCTTAGGGACGACCCACAGCCGTCCCTCTGGCCTCTGTAGATGTGCATATACAGGAGCAACCTCTAGTGACAAAGATCCCAGGGTGACTTCGGGACTGAGTCGGGTGACATGACCTAGCATGTGCAGAGCCCATCAGGTAAGCAGTACGCTTGTCTGTCAATCCAGGCTAAGGCACAACACCATTAGGAAAACCTGGACTTCCAGGATTGTCAGACTTGGAATCTCCAGGTGCTAAGGACTCTGTAGATAAGACACTTGATCAAAACATCACAAAAAAAAAAAAAAAAAATCACAATGGACATCTAAGAGCCAGGACTAGCCTCTGAGCTCTGTACTTCCCCGGTTGTCACAGCACCCTGGGAATGTCTGACTGATCAGCAGTGGACCAGTTTAAAGGCTCTTGTTTTCCTGGGCTGTTCAGGTGCTGTCCTTGTGGGTCCGTGGAAGAAACAAAACATCACCCGTACTTTCCCCTAAGTTCCCGTTACATATAGTTTGCTACACTCATTTTAAGAACACTGTCAAGGTCTTTCAAATCGCTACACTTTCATAATCACTTTGAGTGACCACAATTACTATACATTTGTTGATCATGTTTATTGAGGTCCACTGGTGTTGTCGTATATATCAATAGCTCTTTCCTCTTTATTCCTGAGTTGTATTCTATTAAAAGGGCATGCCACAGATTTTTTTTTTTTTTTTTACTGATTTCCCCAATTGATGGACGTTTGAGTTAGTTCTAGTTTTTATCCATTCCCAGCATGGCAGGTGTGAGCATCACGGCAGGTGTGAGCGTCACGGCAGGTGTGAGCGTCACGGCAGGTGTGAGCGTCACGGCAGGTGTGAGCGTCACGGCAGGCGTGAGCGTCACGGCAGGCGTGAGCGTCACGGCAGGTGTGAGCGTCTATGCACACCCCTCTTGTGGACATATTTCCATGTGTCTTTGGTAACCGTCTGGGGGACTGGATTGTTAGATCACCTAGTTGGAATATTTTTAATTTGTAGGGGATGGGGGAAGAAGTTTCCAACATTACTGTGCCGTTTGCACAGGAATGTCTGAGCGTTCCAGTGGCTCCAGATTGCCAGCCCTCATCAGTCTTAGCTGTTGCTACTTTATTGGGTGTGTACTGGCTTCTTGTTGTGGTTTTAATTTGTGTTGGTGAATGGTGTGTTGGAATTTTTTTCATGGGATCATTAGAATGTCTTTTCTTATTGGTTTGTCTTTCTGCCGATCAAGCCTAGGTGTTCTTCGCACCCAGTGCACTGGCTGTTTCTTGTGTGCCTTTTCTCCCCATGTTCTCTTCTAGATGCTCCACAAACTCCCCCTTTACACTTAAGCCTGTGAATTAGGATGCTCGATGAGAGATACAGATCCAGGCACACTCCTTCCATTGTGGATCTTTATAGTAAGTCAGAGGCGAAGTGCCACAAATTCCTTAACTTCATCCTTCTTTTCAAAAGTCTCTCTGGCTATTTGGGTTCTTCGTGTTTTCACGCGTATAGTTTAGCATCAGCTTGTCAACATCTACACAAAAACCTGCTCCGATGTTGATTGTGACTGTCCTGAGTCTAGAAATCAATTCATGAAGGACTGGGTGGCTGCTTCATCCACAATCCGTCCATCTGCACGGGGCTCCGTAAGGTGCCTTCGGCAATATTTTGAAGTTCCCGGTGTATATCTCTCTTGTAATGTTCTCTTATGTGGGGAACAGGGATGTGGGGTTGAGATAGGGTCTCGGGTCTTAGGCTGCCTTCAAACTCACTATATTTCTAAGTCTGTCATTAAAATTTTGATACCCCCCCCCCCCCCCCCCCCATCCTCCCACTCCCCAAGTGCTGGCATGGCAGATCAGTACCACCACACCTGGCTTAGGCCTTACAGATATTACTTTTTTTTTTTTTTTATTAAAAAGTGTTTCTCATACTTTTAGAAATGGGATTGAGTCCTAAGTAAAACAGGGCAAGAGGAAAACAGGTAAAGGAAATCTCGCTGCCGTGGAGTGATGGATTGAAGGCCAATCCTCCTGATAAGTATCACAGCGTCTGAGGGAAGGACTACCTCTGGTTGCACTGTGATCTCTGAAGACAGGAGCTTTAGATTTGGGCTCTGGGTCAAACCAGCCACCTCAGTGAATGGTGGTAACGTTTCTCCAGGGAGAAGTGGGCTGGAGGAGAGAGAAGAAAAGCAGGAATCCTCTCTGGTGGGAAGATCATCTGAGACTGAGACGTTAGTGCCTTAGAGACCATGTATGAAGGCTGGTCTCAGGAAATGGCCCAGATCACCAGCTAGAGTTGATATCACCCTGAGCAAGACGAAAGCAGTCAAGGCTGGGCTCTAATACAGCCGTTCTCAATCTGGGGGTCACAACCCTATGCTAGGTGCCTAAGGACCCTTTCACGGGGTGCCCCAAGATCATCAGACAACACAGATATTTATTTACATTATGATTCATGACAGTAGCAAAATTACAGATATGATGTAGCAATGAAGATAATTTTATGGTTGGGGGTCTCCACAACATAAAGAACTGTATTAAAGGGTCGCAGCATTAGTAAGGTTGAGAGCCCCTGCTGCAGTGCTAGGGGTATCGGGCTAGCTGGATATGGTGCTGCACACTTTTGCTTCCGGCACCTATGAGGCAGAATCGGGAAGATCTCTGTGGACTCAAGGCCAGTTTGGTCAGAATAGTGAGTCCCAGACCCACCAGGGTTACCAGACTCCAGGCTAGACAGATCAACATTCATATCCTCCACGGAGACTTACTGAATGACACTGGACACGTCAGCCCATTTTCACCTCGGGATGGGAAACAGGCTAATTTTTCTCTCTCAAGGTTGTTGCGGGGGTTAATTATTGCACACAGGGCTGCTCTGCTACACCACACACAGTGGTGGAGCGCTTGCCAAGACCACGGGTTCCATTCTCCTGCAATGCCTGCCTTCGAAAGAGCATATAAAGTGCTGTGAAATGCCACCTGTCTCTCACACCCTAATGGCCTGCCTGACAGCATCCCATGTTAAGCGCTTTCTCTCTACCTCTTTCTTCCAACTGGCCTACAGCTGGGTGCAAACTGAGTTTTCCCCATGCTCACCAGTTTCCACACATGATGTCATGTTGCCATTGTGATATCCCTGGAGGGGAGCGCTGGGCCAGTTATCGTCGTATACAGCCGAATGGAGAGAGCTTACAGAGACCAAGTGCCCTGCCCAAAGTCACACAGCACGTGGCTAGCTAGCTGTGCACGACTGAAGTCCATCTAGTCTGTGGGAATGCTGGGTGGCCGCTTTGCCTCTGCCTCGTTCTTCCCGCTCAGTGGGCTTGTCTCCCCCCAGCAGCTCCACTGTACCTGGGCTGGTACCTCTCCTCCCAGCCTCCTCTGCAGCTCTCATTCTTCATCCTCTCATGTGCGGCACCTTCTGCGCACTGAGCCCTCAACTCTTGTTATCCACGTCTTCCTGTGCTCACTTCCCCAGTTTTCCCAGAGAACCTTGCGGCCAGAGGTCTTAGGGGTCCTGTTGTTGGCTGGGTCCTGTTCTTATAGCCTTTGATGTCACCCCTGTACTACAGTGACTGTCTAGGTGGAGGGTGCTCACGGTCTCTTGCTGCCCCCCCTTCCTTTGTGCCCCCCTCTGTGCCCACCACGACTGCTCACTTATAGATACTTGCACTTCACTGGGGCCTATACCATTCCCTGACCTCTCTCTGTCAGCATGGGATGTGAAGAGGAACAGAGGCAAGTCCTCACCTCTCCGGCTCCTGGGGTCGGCCACTTTGGTTAATGTCGTGGGCAGTAGAGCTGAGCTGGAGGAAGATGAGAACTGATGTCCCGTGGTTGTCTCCACTTGGGACCCCTCATTGGAGAAATGAAGGCCGAAGGAGCCGGGATAGACTTCAGCCAGCACATTCTGGTCAGTGCTGGAAGCTCTGAGGCTGGATGGACCACAAGATCAAAGGGTCAGCAGCTTTGACATCCCAATAGCTTCCAGGCCAGGTACAGTTTTAATTCAAAATGCCTCTGAGCTTAGAGAGGTCATATGGTGTGCTTGCCTTTACAGAGCCTGGCACCTGGAGATGGACACTTGGCTAATTTTCATAGAGAATACTAGTAGGTAGGTTAGGATAAATAAAGACCATCACACTCTTAGGTCTTAACTCTGGGCTGGGCCTGTTTATCCCGGGGTGCCAAAGCCCCGGGGTTCACTGAGCTTTCTGGAGAGTTTGGGTTACTGATAAAGGTGACATCATACCATGTCACCATGAGAGGTGGCACAAGCTGYTTTAAAGAAAGAAAGAGATGGGTCGTCTTGACTGGTCCTCAGCAGGTTTCCAAGGAAACTCAAGCACCTCAAGATCTGAAGTTCAGAGGGATCTGGCCTAGCTCCTGGAGACCTCCCAGGGGCTGCACTTGAGGTCTGAGTGACTGGAGCCAGAAGGCCCTGAAGTCTGGCCAGAGGATGCAACAATAACTAGGGTGAGGGCAGGGGTGGTAGGTATGGCCGAGCGCAGGCTCCTGAAGAGCCCCGCCCTTTCCCAATGTCTTCCCTAAAGGGTTGTGTATCCAGAGGCTGTGCTCCTGCGGCCTGAGCAAGGCTGTGGGGGAAGCCATTAGGATGAGTCCTGGGGAGCTTGAAGCACAGACTGATCAACAGGGGCTAATGCAGCCAGCAGGAGTCTGAAAAACGTCTGAGCTGAGGGAATGGCGAGCTAGGGATCGCCACTAAGGCTCCAGAAGCCATGCTACYCCCACTAAGGAGCTCACCTACAACTTGGCAAACCAGTCATATAGAACTGCACTATGTACGTGAATGTGAGAAAAGACGAAGATGGAGAGAGGACTGTCAAACGAGGACTTCCTGGCTTGGGAGACGCACAGTGCCCAGGAGTCACCTTCCCCACTTCCTGCCTTATCGAGTCAAGTGTTTTCAAAGGCAGTGACTAGAAAAGTTTCTAGAGGACACGAGGGCTTTGCAGGCAGGAGTGACAGCTTAAAGATGGGTGTGGCAGCAGGACTGAGACAGGCCTGGCAGGAGATTGGGAAGAGCCTATCAGGGCCCAAGGGGTGTGGCCCTCTACTTCAGCCCTGAGGTCCTGCTCCATTTCCGAGGGAGCATCTCAGACTCCCTCCCTCTCCAGGTTGCTCAGAGCTACTCTGGCTCGTTTTGAGTATTTAGGGAGCTATCTGGCCAGGTGTGGGTGCTCCTCCTCTTTTTGGAGAAGAGTAGCTGTAGACATCCCTGTGGCCCACAAGAGAAAAGTGACACCTGTGCCTGAGCCCTTGGCAACAGAGAAAGGACTGTCCTTGACCCAGGGCAAGCGCTCGCTCACTCGCAAGCATAGCTCTTCCCAGCCTGAGCCTCTGCCCACGGGAAGAGGGTGCCAGCCAGAGGAGCCTGCCAAGCTAGCGAGCTGGTCGGGATGCTCTGGCTGAACCACTCAGCCTGGGAGCCGGGATCCCACAGTTAGGATGGAGATGGGGGAAGGGGGTGCATCCTTGCCCCTCCCCCATAGCATCTGCCTTGTGTATCTCTGATGCTGCTCTTCCCAGAGATGTTTGGGGCCCGTGAATCCAAAAGGCTGTGGAAGCTTGTCTTTAGAGCCAGGCTAGAGACTGGATTTATTCTCTCTCTCTCTCTCTCTTTCTCTCTCTCTCTCTCTCTCTCTCTCTCTCTCTCTCTTCCCCTTCCCCATCTCCTATAAAATTTAGTTCTTATGCACTAACCCTGTACTCTCACACCTTAATGGGAACACACAGACTGCCTCTGCTAAGCCTTATCTCCTTCACTGTTGTTGTTTACAGATGGGATTTCACTGTGTAGCCCAGGCTGTCCTGGAACTCACAGAGATCGGCCTGCCTCTTCCTCGCTAGTGCTGGGATCAAAGGCATGCACCACCACTGCTGGGCTCCAAGTCTTATTTCTGTCTTGCAGCTGATGAGACAACTTCAGACCAGGAAGCAGCCTTTTAAACGGAGGGTCCTCCTCCTCTCCCTAATGGAGACCCCAGCTCCTAATCTCCCCAACTATTCAGGAGGCTCAGGGCAAGTACTGAGAGGCCTTCTTCTCAAACACCCAGCACTTTGGGTTTTGTGTCCCCAGCACCTCCKGCACTGGCYGCAACAACGACTGGTTTTGCCTCGTAGAAACTTTTCTATGTTCAGGCAGAAACTTCCAAGAAATGTGGCACATCTCACCCCTGCCATGGAAACCTGGGATGATGAACCCTATATGAATTCCATGGTCACCAGACCTTCCTTCTCTCTTAGCCTCTGTCACCCCGCAGGAGTCTCCAGGGCAAAACATTTGGGCCAGAGAAGGCACTCCCGACCTCTTATGTCACAGTCTTGGGGGTGTCGGACGGTACCCAGCCAAAGCCCCGTGAAATGCTTGTAATCCCAGATTTTCAGAGACCAATGATCCCAAGCACAGGACTGGCTTTGAGGACTTTTGAGGACCCTCCGTRGCCACTAAGCCACATGAGCGATGCATGCAGGCCGGGAACAAAGGCTTCCGTCTGTGCAGAGGGAGGGGCGGGGTGTGGGAGTGTTTCCTCTGCAGATGTTGAACAGCGGCTTTAAGTCAGGACACTGAGATGTGAAATGCTCTCTCTGTGGCTGGCTGCCACTACCCACTCAGCCCAGACAGCCCCGATGCCATCCTCAGCTCACAGCCTAGGAGACAGGAAGCGTAGAAACAAAGCCCATGGGAAGGAGGTTGTGGCCAGCTCCACTCCCTAGGGTTGGGCTTCTGGGCTGCGGGGCTGTGGAGGGTACTGGGAGTGGAGTCCGGGAGAAGGATTGTGAGTGGTCCTAGGGCTGTGGCTGAATCCACCCGGAAGGATGCTTGGTGAATGACAGCATGAGAGGTGGGAGGAGTGCCCACCAATTCAGCGAGACTTTGAAATACAGATGTCTTCACGAGGAAATTGCAAAGTGACCCAAGAGCCTCGGGAGAAGGGTCCAAAGATGAAGAACAGTGGTGCTGCCCAGGAGAGCATGAAAAACGGAGGCGAGAAGCCTGAGGTGGCTGTTGGATACCTTCTCTTAAGAAGGACTGGCCAGTGTCCAGGCAGGTGCTGCCCCCGTGGATTTCCCTCCGGATGGGAAGAGGAGAAAGAAGGGGGATAGTGTGTGTGTGCAGGTATGGGGGTGTACCCAGGGGTGTGGGAGTGTGCTGAGGCTCAGACAGAGCCAGCATGCCCCCCCCCAGATGCTCAAGATGAAAGCACAAAGGGAGTGTTGACTATGCAACGGGCCCCACAGCGGAAGCTGTTATCAGAGCATCTAATGGGGCTCTGCAGGGCCGAGGCCAAGGCCCCAGGCGGCCCAGACTTTCCTGATTCTCAGGCAGAAAATGGCCTGTAGTTGGCATGGGCCCTGGTACCAGGCTCAGCTCCTTGCCCCTCCAACCAGATACCCTGGCATCCACCTGCATCTCCCCATCTAACTTAGCCACATCCACTTCCTGGGGCAGCCTCGATTGGAACCCATAGATCATCTGGAGCAGAAACATCTGGAGGAACAGCTGTCTCCCCTGGCCTGGAGTGCCCCTGCCTCCCTCTGCAGCTGGCGAGACAGACCTGGGCAAGGGCAGGCTGTCACTGAGAGAGCTCAGCTACTCTTGTTTTCCTCGGGCAGCCAGGATGACTCAAAACTGCTTTCTCCGGGCCCTTAGACTGTTGAGAGTTTACGTGACACTTGGGTCCAACCAAGTTCCTTACAGGTTGCGAATTTTTGGGAGGCAGAACCATGTTCTTAGATCTAGCACTATGTATACAGTTGGTGCTTAATAATCAAAACCTTAGCTTGTGCTTACTGTGTGCCGGAGACCATTCTAGGGACTTCCCAGGCTTTAGCTGGCGTGATCTTTATCAACCACCCTGAGAGACAGAGATTGCTACTGTCTTCCTCTCACAGACCAGGTGCCCAGAGGCACAGGGGCCTTGCCAGCATGCATGCTTGCTTATGAGATAGGACGAGCCCAGGGATRGCATCCCTGAGGTCACCTCTGAATGAGAGGAAAGCCCTGGGCCAGACTACTCAGGGTGGAGTGTTTTGCGGAGACATGAGGTTCTGGGATTCTCCATGCTGGTGAGCACCCTGCCTCTTTTGGAGGGTATTGA
>BDUI01026894.1:15764-30315 GCA_002335545.1 Apodemus speciosus | reverse complement strand
TAATAGGAAATGCTTTCAGGCAGAAAGGGCACTGGGATATCTGGAAATGGAAAGTGTCTGCCTTTCAGCGCTCTTCTCACTATGTTCAGGTCACAGTGCAGAACACTCCTCAGACATCTTCATCTGCTTAGCTGTCTCTTGTTGCCAGAGAGAAAAGAGAATGGGTATTCAGATATTTTTTATATACTTTTGCAGAGATTCCTCCATTCTCTGAAGCACGCTTCTTTTTCATGCTTTTATGCTCAAGGCAAGTTTTATTCTTATATTTTAAGCAGTCATTAGCCAAGTCTCAGGATTTGAAAAAGGTATAAGAAAGTCTAAACGTATAAAAGCAGGAGTGCTAATGACCTCTTTATGGCAGATGCTTTATTCTCTGTGTCCTCCAGTGTGTTAGATAGGAACCTATTATTGAGACTCTGAGCAGTGCACGTCCTTTCTGCTCCTTTAAAAGCTCCAAGCGGTAGAGCTGAAGTATACAAACTACTGCCATGTGCAGCCTCCCCTGTGAACATATTTCTGGCCATGTTTGWCTAATTAGAAGCCACATGCCAAGATGGAAATCAACAAGGAGCTAGTCCTTCTCCTTGGCAAACTTTTTTTTGTCATAGCAGCAATAGCTAGAGCCTGTTCTTTGATCATCAAATACATTTTGATTTCATCCAGTGATGAGACATGGCTCCCACCTATCACAGCAGCCATAGCACCAGWGGTACTGACCACAACTCTTCTAACAAAGCAACTTCTTCTAAGGCTRTGGCCCTGAGTTGCTACCATCTTCCTGGTATCTGGCCATATCCTCTTSCCCTTCTTCTCCARCTCTTCCAGCCCCTCTGTAAACTTTCCTGAAATAAATCTTCTGATTGAACTCTGATTGGCGTTGATTTTCTGAATAGACAATTGACTTATAAATACACTTAATTCTCAAGATGGCTCTTCAGCATGCCTGTTATTTTTGCCCTACAGATGAAGAAAACAATTCTTAAGTCGTTAAGAGACCAGACAAAGTATTCTGAAGAACAGATAGAAGGACTGGAATCAGAACTGTAATTTTACGAGACACACTTACCTTTCTCAGCTGAAGTTAAGAACTACTTCAGTGTGGTGAGAAAATGCTAATGTAATATATTCTAATTTGAAAGTGCACATGTATGGTCAATAAAATTTCGTATGGATATAAGAAACCAATATTGGCTTTTAGGTTTCCCAATGAACTTGACAACACCTGATCATTGCTCATGACCTTTGATTAATGTAGAATTCATTACAGTATGTATTGCATGCRCTGTCACGACACCACCTGATCATTGCTCATGGCCTTTGATTAATGTGGTATTCATTACAGTATATATCACATGCGCTGTCACATATATCAACAGGAACAGAAAGTGCAAAGTCAAGTCTGAGGCATTCATCAAATTTCAGCTGATGTCTTCTGGAAAAACACTATCAATACTAAAAAAGAACACGTCATCACAGAAAGGGGGAACAGAGAAATGTGACAAGGGACAGACAGAGTAGCTGTGTTATTACTTAGAGATATTAAAATCACGTTCTACCAGACTCATCAAAATATGTATGTGACACCATCATTTATATAAGTTTTTAGGCCTCAAGATACTATCTCTCGCTCAACTCTGAGTCAGTTCATAGAGATTTCCTGCTTGTACTCTTGGTTCATCTTTTACCTCTGCTGGTTGCCTCAGACACCCTTGTTCAAGTTTCAGATTCAAAGGCAGCTCCTACCATGCTTTCCCTACCTCTGCCTATAGCGAAAATCATTCTAAACAAAACACTCACATATTTTAATTAGGTTATTTTTGCCAGTTTTATACTAGATGATTTTTGTTACATTTAACATGGGACTATATATTTCATATATCCTGGGCAGATTAGAATCATGAAGGCCCATAGTAGACAGTACTCAGCTCTCAGTTTTCCTACCACCAATCATTAGAAGAGTTTTATCTTTGCTTTTATGCGCCATTGGTCAAGCTTGGGTTTTTATGTGATATGCAAGTCTATATTTTCTAACCCTTCAATTAAAACCTTACAGCGAGGCTATCAGTTTCAAATGGTGTGTTTCATTGTGATTTTTCAGATATGTGCTTTTCTACCAACTCAAAACAGGCCTTTTGACTATCAACATAACCAATTGCTTATTATTCTGGTTCACTTGCTAAATATAAGGTAGTAATTAGAGACATAAACAGCAGTGTTAAAATATGGCAAGGTTATCTCTGGCGTTAGTTGGTCCTGTTGTCACTGGCTGGTTCTTGAGCCTCCTGTGAGCCTGTAAGGCTATTTCCGCACCACTGATGACTGGGTTTCCCCTGGCACAGATTGCTGATGTGCTGCCCTACTCTTGGGTGCCGTTGTAGACCTGGTGTGCCTTGCCCCAAGCAATGTTATACTCGGGTTGTCTCTGTGWACCTGGTGCTGCCTGTCTGCTCTGTCTGGGAGCGAAGAACACACATGGAATGCAGTCACTGATAAGTGGATATTAGCCCAGAAGCTCTGAATACCCAAGACACAAATCACATATCAAATCATTCCTAAGAGGAAGGTAGGAGAGGGCTGTGGTCCTGGAAAGGCTTGATGCAGCATTGTAGTGGATTACCAGGAAAGAGAAGTAGGAGGGGTTTGATTGGGGACAGGGCAGAGGGAAGAGGGCTTATGGGACTTATGGGGAGGGGAGAACTGGGAAAGGGAAAATTATATGGAATGTAAACAAAGAATATAGAAAATTAAAAAAAATATGGCAAGGAAGCCCCAATGGCTTAAAAATGAGGTTCTTTAATGAGACAAAGCTGCAGCAAAGACTAGGAAATGACAGAGTTTTATTCAATCTTCAGAGATTTGCAGTAGTGTTGTTTGGACATTTTGTTTTTTTGTAATTCAGCAAGTCTCAGAAGACAGACAATAATCCTTGAGGTGTTTCATGCCATCTTTGGCCTATGTTTTCCACGGTATGAAACTGGAGGATGTGTAAGGTCATGGCTGACTGCTACAGGAATCTGAATCCAGCATTGTTATTAGGTAGCCAGTGGATCATGGGCATGTCTTTTATCTTTAAGAGAATGAGTGCAATGATAATGTTTCCTCACTGGTACCACACAGAAACTGTGTAGCAAGGTACCTGCATGAGCTAATTTTAAATATCCATCCATTAAGACACACTTTCCAAGCTCATTGAGAATCTTCAGTAGGGGCTGAAGAGATGGCTCCGCAGGTAAGGGTACAGGTTGCTCTTATAGACAGTCTGTCTGGGTTTGGTTCCCTGCACCTGCATGCCAGCTCACAAACATTCATAACTCTAGTTCCAGGGGATCCTATTCTCCCTTCTGGTTTCTGAAGGCACTGGTACTCATGTTGTGCACATGTATACATAGAGAAAAACACTCTGAGAAGGAAAAGTAGATCTTTAAGAGTTTTAGTAATTATTAAGACAAACACACAACCAAAATACAAGTAAATCATATTAGTCTTTGAGTGACTTACAAATTCATTTAGGATAAAATTAAGGAAATTAATTATTTTTATTATTAATTTTTAAATAATGTCTTGGTCAGAAAACCCTATGATGAGACTCAGGTTTTCAGCCCAGCGATAAAATTTAAAATTTGTCAAAATGACTAACAATAATCACCTCAAGAAACTGAAGACATGACAGTATGGACTCCAGAGGAGAGCGTGTTGAGCTATCAGCAGCTGCTAGTTTGTTAGGGGAAGTCAAGTCAACTGTCTTCTGGGACGTAGCCCCTAAAATACATCAYTCTCTAGCAGATGGCCCTACTCCCATGCATGTCAGTAATTTTAGCAAGAAAAAAATTATGTGAAGTTGGCGGGTAGGGGGAGTGGTGATGAGGATAGGGTAAGAACCAGAGGGAAGGGAACGGAGATAGATTTGATCAAATACATTATATGCAGTTTTTAATTTTTAATCCATATGAAAATATCATAGTAAAGTCCACTATTGTAAACAATGACCTTTTCCAATGTAATAAATATTCTTTGAAATTAAGTAAAAGAAAGAGCAAGGTAGTCTCTTGCTTTTGAAAATACTCAACATGGGAATAGTTTATTTTTGAAATACTTCCYGCCTTCCAGGAACTAAAGTAAGACTTGGGCATGTCCCTCCCTACCATGTGGGCAGACAGTCCCTCAGGATACATTTGGGATTTGCAGATTCAGTGCAGAGGAGGTGACCGAGCAACAGAAAATTTAGTGAAAAAAAAAATGGAACTGAAGGAATCATAAAATGGCTGAAGTAAAATTTTCTATTCTCCCCTGGTTTTCTTAAATTCCTCTGCAGAGGGCACAGCGGTGATTCAGGTAAGAACAGAGAGCCCAGGGAGAAGGAAGAATCTACTCAGACGTAGAGTTCACTTGTCAATCAATACATAGCTCAGCGGGCAGAGGCTGGAAGGGTGACCAAATTGTGAAGTGCAGATGTGACCTCTGCAAATGCCATTGGCTGACCATAAAATGACAGGGGAACCAGGCGATCTAACACTGAAAAGACTTGTTGGAGACAGCTCTCAGCAGAGCACCAAGCACCACAGTTTAAACCTATAGGTATTTAATTGACGATTAAAATAAAACAGGCAAATTTTAAAAAAGCAACCCTCCTTAGGAGGGGGATAAAAATAAAGAAATTTGCAGAAAAGAAACTGCAACATACCTCCGTTGTCTAGGTTCTCATAAAATTAATAAAATTAATTACTATTATGCAAAGAAGCAGGAATGGCACACACACACACACACACACACACACTCACACACACACGAAAACAGCTTCTATATTATCTAGGGGTAGATCTGCACTTCAGACTAGCTAGTTTCTCTATAGTCTCAGATTTAAAGAAAATATATTAAGAAAGTTAGAGGAGAGTGTGCCCTAATGTTTTTAAATGGAAATAATGAGTGAACAAATTGATCTGGGACTTATGTCCAATCCAAAGATTTAGACATGTGTTTGAGTTGCAGAAATCTTTGATACAATGTCAAATATTCCCATAATCTTTTAATTATAGGCCTGTAAGAGCAGAAAGAGAAAGGAGAGGGAAAATAGCTTTCCTAAGTGACAGAAGCCCACGTTGGTGAAAAAGCATTCATTTACACAACTAAGTATATTAGAATTTGCACACTGCAAAAGGGAAGCAGAAGTGATGAGGCACATTTCTCAGTTCTGTGACCAAATATCTGACAGAAACACCTTGCAGACGGGAATATTTTGCCTCAAGGTCTCGAGACTCTCAGTCCACAGTCACCTGGCCTCATGCACGTGGGACACCACCAAGGTAGTGGAAGCGAAGGTTCTTTATAAGTGATGGCTAACAGCAAAGAAGAGAGGGGAGACAGCCTAGGGCCCAGGCTAGCCTTTCCTCAGCACTGCCTTCCTGGTATGCTACCCTGTGATGAGTCCATCAACGATAAACTTAGGGTCCTCATGATCTGTGGGTGGAAAAGCCTTAGTACAGAAGCAAGCTAGATTAGCCTCCGGGTGATGTTAATCTAAGGAAAATCAAGCACTACAGAGCCTGTCCGTAGACACTTGATGGACTAACATCCAATTGACGCAAATAAAGAGAAAATTCTGAAAACAGCAAAAGTGACAAACCACAGCAGATAAAAAGTACATGTTCCRTAGCAGAATTTTCTTCAGGAACAATGTGGCTCCAGAGGAGATACAGAGATGACATTCAAACTGTTGACAGGGGGAAAAAAAGAACACTAAGAATTTTATATCTAGTAAGACCATCCATCAAAACTGAAAGAGAAATAAGATTTTTTTTCAAGTAAAGAGAACCAAAAATAATTCATTGCCTGGAGAATTTCACTATACGAGGTACTGAAATGTCCTTTAGATGGAAGGAAAATAACAAAAAATGATAACCTGTCCTCCACAGGAGAAATGAAAAGCACCAGAAACAGCAAGTACAAGACAGATGTATTAGACAAACAAACACAGCTCTTCATTTCTCTTAATTTCTTTAAGGCCTAGAATTTTGTAAGGAAACTGCACATCTACATTTTAGGGCTTAAATCACATAGATAGCACCGAGAGAATGTTACAAAGATGATAGTGGCGAGTGCAGCATTACTGAACGTTATCGGAAAGTCACGGAATTTATATTAGATTAGTATAAATTAGTTAATGCATATTACATATAATGTATAATTATATAATACATAATAAAAATATAACCGCTTCAAAAGATGTAGAAATAGGCTTAAAAGTTAAGGAGTGGATGAGATRATATTTTAAAACCGTGGAGTGTGGGGATATGGCTCAGTAAGAACACTTACTGCCCAAGCAAGTGCTTGAGTCCAACCCCGTGTCAAAGGCGGGGCATGTGCCTGTAAGGAACAGTGAGGGAGGTTATGGTACTTGCCDGTTGCCAGCCAAGCTCCAGGTTCAGAAAGGGAATCTGTCTCAAGGAAACACAGTGGAAAATGATATCCATGTCATCCTTGGGTTTTGGCATGTGCATATACAGGCATATGCACTTGCAGACACATGCATGTACTACACCTATATACAGCATGCCTACATTGCACGTACACCTCACACAGACATGTCCACACTCATCTAAAATAAAATGTGTGGAATGATAGAAACTAGCCGAATTCCATGTCTAATTTCAGATGTCTCAATTATTATCTCAAAGGTGAATCCACTGAACATGAAAGAGTACAGACATCGGTTCTCTGAAATTTGTGTGTGCCCATGCTCTCCCGGTGGCCTCATCTCACAGGATCCTGAAAAGGCATGCTGCCTTAGCTCCAAAGCATGGCTCACAGCCAGCTGATCCTGTAGGGAACCAGAAGCTGCATATCGARTCCCAGGCTGGCCACACCGTGTAAGTCCAGGGACCCATGGTGTGCTCTGGGACTCACTGGTACACTGTGCAGCTAACCTGAACATGGGGCAGAAGAGACTTCCGGAGCAGGACACTGGAAAGGGACTGCATTGTCATGTGTCTAGATCTGGGACTACGGCTTCTCCTGACCGTGATTATGCTGCTTTGATTCCAGACAGCAAGCATTTCCTATCAGAAACGGTATTTCAAAAGCATACATCCCTCTGGGACATCCTGGGCACTACTTCTCCAGAGCTCAGGGCCAAATGGAAATAAAACTTATGTGTGCATTCTACCTGACTAATGTGCTTTTAAATGGTTTCTTGCAAACAACTGAAATCCATGCTCTGTTGTTTTATCAGATAAGATGCTAGAGTGCCTTCTTTAACAAATGTCGCAAGTACTATACGTGGTTGGTATTTGAGACAAGTATTTGTTTTCTTAATGTACTAAGCTTGTGAAGTAGACATGGCTATCTTTTTACCCCTGCTATCCTTACAAGCTTTTATAAACAGGGAGCTGAGCAGAGAGGCTTGTTTCCATGCTTACAAGAGACAGGATTTGATCCCAAGGAGCCTGGATCTYTAACACTCTGTTATGATTGCTGTACTCTACATATTTAAGCCCAGATCCACTTAAGAATTAATAATTTTATCCCAAATCATCTTTCTGAAAATATCCATTTCACCCAACACAATTAAAATGAAAATGAAGCAGAGAAAGCAGGCAGAGTAGGGTGATARGGAGGAAGGACTTCAGTACAGTAAGAAAGATTGAAGATTTGGAGCCAATCTATTGGAAAGGCATCCACAATGTTACCAAAAGATTTACAACTGCTCATTAACTAATCTAGGTCCTTATAGAAGCTCTGGGGAAGGAATGAGGATTTATGACTTCATGGATGCTAGGCACCTGCATATAACTAGAGCTGGACAGCAGAGTACCTAAGTTCAGAAAACAGCTTAGGAATCACTGCCTTCCCTTCTTATACCTTCCCTTTCCTTAAACTTTGGGTCATTCCTCATGAACTCTGCACATAGACATGCTAATCATTTAAGACACACCCATATAAGCTGGTGTCCAGTCTCCCCACACCCATCCAAGCTGGCAACCAGCCCCTCCAAAGATGAAGGCACCAGGACAGTATGGTAACTTCAAAAGTTTCAGGGACTTTTTGTTGTTGTTGAAAACTTAAAATGCTTTATTCAGGCTCAGGCACATTTATAATGTCCTTGTGCACATCTCCAGGAGAGACACCTAGAGGTCTCCAGGCATTGCCCTGCACCTTCCAAAACCAGCTGAGCCTTGCAGGAAGTCCACTGTATTTTGACACTGGCCTCTCCAAGGAGAAAAATCTGCCTTTTGTTTGTTTGTTTGTTTTGTTTTTATTTGTTTTTTTTGTTTTACTATATGAAAAATCAGATTATCAGTTTATTCAAGTATTTTTGTCACTTAATTTCAATATGAGCCCTCCKTATGATAATGGAAAGTCTTGCACACAAGGATTGAAAATAGCTCAATTGATATACATGCATTCATGATAACAACAAAAGGCCATGGATGTGAAAAGAGCTGTATGGTAGAGTCCAGAGGAAGTAAGGAAAAGGAAGGAAATGGCGAAATTATAATATACTCTGAAAAACTAAAATATGTAATTAAAATATAACAAAATATTTTTATGTTGGCTCAGTGATTAGGTGGACGGGATTTTTTTTCCTGGGGGAGCAGTATTCAATTCCTAGTCCTGCAAAGCTGTTACAAATGCCTGCAACTCTAGTTTCAGGGGACCTAATGGCCTCTTTGGGGCTCTGTAGGAACAAGTGATGCTCATGGTATACAAATATATATGTAGGCAAAACCCAAATACACATGAAAACAAAATAGATCTTGTATAAAAATTGTTGCCTCCAAGGCAACCATCTACAATTATGTAGTAAATTCACTGTACTTTATGGCAGCATCACATCATGTCACTATCAGGTTAATAGCAGGCCTGAAAGTCACCGAGCTGAGTAAAAACTACCCTGTTTCTTATGTTGCTGCYCTTGCCCTGAGTCCAGATGTAGTTTCTTCTAATCTTAGTTGGTGATTAATCTTAATCTTGTGCTTGCCTTTGTTCGAATTCATTCGTTCATCCATCCATCCATCCATCATCCACTCATCCATCCATCCATCCATCCATCCATCCATCCATCCATCCATCCATCCATCCATCCATCCATCCATCCATCCATTATTTGTTTTACAAAAGCAGATTCCTCCTTCTAGGATCTGAGATTAGACTGTTAAACATCCTGTGCAGCATCTGGAGAGCACCTCCTGGTGGTCAGCCTAGCATCTGCAACTTCCCTCCCCCCTCCAAAAGGATGGTACTCCATCAGTACCCATGAAGCTCTGCTTGCTATTCTACTCTCTTCAACCCTCTGCCTTTGTTATTTCCCTCTGTTTAATCCCAAAGCTTGTGTCAGGTTACTGAATGCAAAGGTTATGAGCCACTCGACCTCCCTGTCTTCCCTTCTGATCATGCAGAAAATTCAATTCCTGACTGCCTTTCATAGTTCCTTTCCTATTTGGGGCAAAGGGCTGGCTCTGATGAGTTGGGAGCCCCCTTAGTTGGTTGGGCCTCTGACCTAGGAGAATGTTAACAGTGGCAGAGAAGATTCTCTGAATTAGCCTGGCTGGGATTTTCTATCAAACCTCACTCAAGAGTTTTCAAACTACTTCTCTCCAATGCCAAGGAAATGTGCTGTGTTGAGAGAACAGAGGACTCCGAAGGCTTGTCAGATTTCCATTCGAGGTCATCATTATGCCCTGTGCTGCACTTCCAATATCTCACCTTTCTGTAAACTTAGTGTGTAGGATTCTATTCTGAGTCTTGTACTCTCACCAAGATGCCAGGAGCCAGGCCTCTTATAGTAGCTGCTGGAATATTACTACACAGCAAGAACTTATATTTCATTTACAGCAAATATGGTTTATATCATGTGGCCATCACAGAACGTTTATAAACTTCATGTAAGAGGATGTGCTGGAGGGAGACAGCCAGCGGCCCTAGAAGCATGACTGTAGGTGCTAACGGACCAGTTTGCTTATGGGCTGTGTTGAGCTTCCCTAACCAACAATTTGTCTAAGCATCGCAGATTTCATTTGCTTTCCACAAGACCATGTTTGAGAGGCAGAATTATGAAGACTTGAAGGCAGGTTGTTCCATTCTTCTTAGACAAAATGTAGGGTCATTTTAACTGGTTACTACTGGTATAAAAACAATAGTTTGGATAGCCAAGAACATTAGACAAGCTGAGAGACAGAAAGATAATTCTTATTCAGGCTAAAGAACATTTTCCCCAAGGGTGTAACAAGTCTTTATGGAGGATCCACTCAGTGTACATAGTGATGTTTATGATGAGCAGGCATCTAAGTGATTTTGGTGCATTCAACATGTTTATAGAACAGAGGCAACAGCTGAACTAGCCTTATTGTACTTTGTAAACTTGGTCCTTTCGTCTCTGCCCATCTGCAGATGCCTTCATGCTGAAAGGCTGAATACACCACTTCAGTCCCTCATGTCCCTGACTCCACTGCCATCCCTTATTGGAATCCTTCCCCCAGTGATGTGCATCTTAAATACCAGCCAACCCAGATCCATTCTTCGCCTTATGCATCATGTTGCCTCACCCAACATCACTATCTACCTGTAGGAAGCACTCCATCACCAAGCTCTAGTCAATGAGGGAGCCCCTGTGTGGACAATTTAAACTAGCTTCACTGAATCTCATTTACACTGCCTCTCTCATTCTTTCCTGGAAAGTCATAGTGCAAGTTCTTACATCATTTCTTCCCTGACATTCTGTTTCCTGGCAACCCAGGTGTTGTCCATTGTGAACTCCAATGTGTGTCATGACCCTCTTCTTGTGTGAGTATCTTGAGTTTAACAACTGTCATTTCAATGGTAGATATCTAGACTATTGAACAAAATATACCTCCAATACCCATGATAAGAATGCATTTTTAAAGCACTAGCTTTTTATTATGGGAGTCTACCAACTGTCTTTTATACCTCATCATCATAGAAGGCTGACATAGAGTACTGGTCGGGAGGATGTGACACAAAATGACAATCTATGCAATGATTTTGGTTTATGAGTTGGGCAGGTACTCTGTGGAACCAGGATTCTTTGGCTGCAAGCAAATTGAAAAGCAACATGCGCATATGTGGACTAACCCACTCCCACAAGCTCCTGCCCCAGTAAGTCGACCTGTAGTCCCCATGCGGCTGGCATTAGTGGTTCCTGGGAGCTTGTTAGAGCTGCAGAACCTCTGGTCCTTCCTCAGTGTCCCCAGGCCTACTAAGACAAGACTTTCCTTTTAATGAAAACTCTTAAGTGATTTTCATTCTCATTAAATTTGGAAAGCAGCTCTGTGGTCAATAGGATAAATCTCTCAGTGCTCCAGGCAACTGAACTCTTGATATCTTCACTGCATTTGCACTTTAAGACACAGTGTGAATAGCACTTTTTCCCCTGGCTGCTCTCGACCTGTGACTCACTGCAGCAGAGATAGAAAGACAATCTCACTCTATGACCCGTGAGACACAGACTTGGTTGGAGGATTCTCTGGTGGCCTTGCTTAGTTTCCTTTAGAATTAACTTTATAGATGTCTCAACCAACTTCTGGAGGTCAGAATCTGAGGGCTTTCTAGTACTACTCCATGAACATTTCCTCCTAATACATCTAAAACCCAATAAGATGGACCCCATGTATTGTGTAAACCATATGTAAAATGATAAAGTGAGTGATGTCTCTTGATTTGAAGGACAGGGATTTTATTTTATTTTATCAATGGATTCAAAACAGTAAGAATTGTTGTTGCTATTTTGGACCTGTTGATAGTATTTTACTTACATAGTTGATTTGTGAAGGAAAGAATCCAACATCAACTGCCTGAGCAGCACACTAAGGTGACAGAGAATAGACAGATATGCTAGTCACTGCTATTGTCTCAAAATCAACAGCAGCAAAGCAGAGGGACAGGCTTTGTTGAGGACAACATGCATTATATGTGGACATCTCTAGCTCCTACTAATTCCTGCACTATTGAGATTGTTAAACACTGACTTCATCACTCTGGAAGCCAACACCACAAGCCATGAGCCATGGAGGCTGGAGGAAGGCACAAGAGCTGAGGTTGGCTAGAAAAGGTACACAAAGCAAAGACAATTGGAGAGAGGTATCTCCAGAATCACAAAGGTGAATGTCTCTTCACTGGAGGAATCACAYGTTTCACCTCATCTTTCCTTCTATATTCTGCATTTGAGTATTATCTCCGTTTAGAAGTGAGGGTTCACAGAAGTTAGAGAACTTGAATTGATAGCTATGCCACAAAAATGAGATACCCTGGAACTTGAAAGCAGGTCTGTGGTCTACTGAGCCCTGTGCTGCTTTATTTACAGCATTGAAAACATTCTTCTCATGAGAAAGGCATAACTCTAAAATTGCATGATGATAGCACCTCATGTACAGAAACATATTTTCCATGTGTCTCTGCTCCTGACATATGCTCTGCTTTTCTGTACACAGCTTGAAATAGGCTAGAAACAGAATAGCTCTGCGTTCGAGCCATGCCCTGTGGGTGAAAGCAAGACAGCTGATGGCTGGTAACACATAAGGAAAGCTTGTGTGTGTGTGTGTGTGTGTGTGTGTGTAAGGGAGTGGGGTGGCAAATGCTCAATGCCAGACTAGAGCGGTGATTATACCAGTGCATGCAGTTGCCACAACAAATCATTCAGCAGTACTTAGGACTTCATTTTATTGTGCAATTAGATCTTACTAATACGGTTTTTCAAGACATGCAGAAGGTTCCAGGGATGCAGCAGTACTTATGGATAAGCATATATGGTCTCTGGATACACACTACTCTGCAACCAGCAATTCTACAATGAAAGATTTTACTTTAAAATTTGTTCTTCTCTGCTGGATCTTTGGAAATGTGTCTTGCTGTTGTGATGATGCAAAAAAAAAATGTTTGCCAGTGTTTGAAAAGTAAAAAGACGCAAGTTTAATTACAGGTACATTATATCCCTATATGAACATATGCTCTATGACTTTCTGAAGTATTCTAAAATTTAAAAAATGCTGCAATATAAAAAGAAGCATATAACTATCATTTAGAGCTAATGATGCTGCACAGGGCTTGGGCCGAGACAGAACACAAGGCGTCATCATAGCAAGAACAACTTGAGGACAAGTTACATTCAACTCTGCATTATGAAATTACTGATTGCCTCAATGATAAAAATACTAATTCATTAAAATTGATACAGTTATTTCGTGTTGAAAATCTCAACCTTCTTAAGTCAGTTGGCCTCACCACATTTCACTCAACATACAAACACGTCATCTTGTAGCATTGTTGTAGCCCTGAGGGCCAGCATTAGGAAGGTGCTAGCTAATATTCCTTTGCACTTGAGAATTAAGGGATAAAATCTGTCTGTTCTGTCCAAATGTCAAAACTGTCTCCCCCACCTCTGTCTCTACCTCCTGTTTCCATGACCTCTTTCTACATATATTTCCATAGATGTCTGATTCACTAACATACATTTGTATAAGTATAGATGAGTTCATGCTGCAAAGTGAGCTAATACTGACGCAGTATACAGTTTAACGAGAAGATACCAAGTTAAAATTTGCATGATGAACGGACATGTATTTTAGAGAATAAATCTAAGGATCATACTTGTAGTGCATAAGCCTAACAAACTTCTTCAWCATTGATGTCATCTGCTATATTTTCTACTATATTAACATGCTTCACAATGCATCATTTGTTAGCTTATGAGTTTCTTATATTTAGGATTAGGAAAAGCACCGAGAACTGTCGAATCAACATGATTAGCTATGCCTTGATCATCAGTGCCCACTTAGTCCTTTCCTGTTTAAATTTCACAATTCATTAGGCAGGCTACAGCTGCCAAAGCACTTCTGGTTGTATGAAGGGGAAACTCAATCTCTCTAATATAGAAGAGCCTTGCTCAGAGTTCTGTCGGGGCCTCTGCAATAAACCACCGCAATTAGCTTAATTCTGCTCCTGATTATGTCAAAGATGTGAAGTTCCTTGTTAAGCCAGACAATTTACCAAGAGTCATGGGTGCTTTTCTTGAAGAAGTCTTGAGTTACATGCAAATTGGGAGTAAAGTTGTATCCCTGAGAAATATCAGAGGCTATTCCCATGAAGTCTCACCAACATGGCTGCCCAAGCATGACCTGAAGATGGACAACAGCAACAAACATACTAACACAGACAGTGGAAAGTGTAGGAGGCCTCAACACTGGACACAGAACTACAGGCAACTTAGAAATGCTAAGAGAGGGAAAAACCCTTTCCTGGGAAAGAGCACACTGAATGGTTATCCAATACCAAGTGGTCAGCCCTGAAAACATACATACATGTAACATTATACAGAGAACGTATTGTATTTGTATATTATGTATTTATGTATTACAAATTAAAGAAAGAGAAGCCATAAGTCTTAAAAGGGAGCAAGGGGCAGAGGTAAATGGGAAGTCTTGATGTGAGTAGAGGGTAGAGGAAACTTATGTAATTAGAATCTCAAAAAAAAGTATCTAAAAATTTCAAATCACCTGATTGATGCCTGCAGGTACCACCACAGAGGGTTTAGGGGAAATGATCC
>BDUI01026883.1:15592-32150 GCA_002335545.1 Apodemus speciosus | reverse complement strand
TATTGTTGGCTATGTGAAACCAGTTCCAGGTATTTGCTTCACACAAAGTCCCTTTGCCTACACCCTACCTTCCATCTCAGCTCCAGTCTTTGGTACCTAACAATTTAACTTAAATGACGGCATTGTATTGATCATGATAGCTAGCATGATATGACTGTTATCCTTGGAGAAAACCCCTCAGGTGAGTCAGTGTGCCTTTTTCCAGATAGGCTTMTCTGAGGAGGGAGGATCCTTGCTCAATGTGGATAGTAGCATTCCACAAGGGAAAGGGCCTCTTTCTACCTTTCATGTACTTCAGCTTCCCCAAGACCACTTGCAGCTAGAGCTCACTTATGTGCAGTGGGTGGGGCAGGAGTGAGTGAGTAACTTGAAACTCATGCCATCTCCCCCTTCCATAAGTTAATTTTAAATGGACTGATCTTGTTAGACTCTCCTGTATGCATAATCACAGTYGCTCTGATTTCAAGATGATGGTCACACTATGCCTACTTCACYTATGCCCTAACATCTTATCCAGAATCTGCTCTCTTCTCTGATATGTATTTCTAAACTCCTTAATATCTTAATAATTATCGACTTGATTCAAGGTTGTATTATTCAAAGTGTCTGTCTGTTTCTTTTTCTCTTTCTCTCTTCCCTTCTGCCTCTCTCCTAATCTTCTTTCTCACTCTCCCCCCACTTCCACTCTCCCTTTCTTTCTTTCTCTGCCTCTCCCCAACTCCCCATATCCTCCACACCCCATTTTCTGTGTTGTAGTGTATTTTACCCCTAGTTCTTCAATAGGCACTGGTTCTCATTTACACATTTAATCATGTTCTCTGGCTGGGAATGTATCTCAGTGATAGAGAGATTGTATCTGAATATATGACCTTGATTTGATCCTTAGCTTTGAAAATAACAATCCATCTTTCTCCTCAATTATACAGACAGTTCCAATTATTTATCCAACACATCTCCTTGGCTATCTCAAACTCACTTTAACTGAACTTAAGAGTCTCANAGGAAAGACAATTTTTCTGAAACAAGAAATAAATTTAGAATTGTGTGCAGTCTGTTAGATCTACCAAGACAGATAAACCTCTGCACCAATAAAAAAACAGAGATTTCCAAATATAATTGTTGATTGAAACTGTTAATATATTAAAATTTTCATTTGTAAGGGAACTCATTTGGAAGACATTGGCTTTCTGGGCTTCCAAACTCTATTCACTGAGTATTTCGAGGTTAGGATATTATTACAGACAAGTCTGAGCTATGAAGGTTTTGTCTTTTGCTTTGTTTGTTTGTTTGTTTGTTTGTTTGTTTGTTTGTTTTTGGCAGTGAGGAGTAAGAAGTATGAACCAGTATAAAAGGGGGTAGTAATAATCTCTTAAAGTGGCTCCTCATCTTGTAAATATCCTGGTACAGATGAAGATATTAGAAAAAGATACTTTTTTATTAAGACAAACATACCACAAGGAATTAGAATTTCCYGAGGAATCTCCCACTATGAGAAGGAGTGGAGAAGCTAGAGCCTGGTGCTAGTCACAGGGGAGCTCCTTACCCTGAAAGGAATTGCACACAGTTCTGACAACTCCTCAGAGGACCTTGTAGGAGACCCTGGCACTGGGACCATGGTAATGAGCAGGATCACAACTTTACCAGGGACTTAGTTATACATACCTCTGGCACTTTATTCCAACATTCATCTTATGTGAGGATCAGAAACAGACACTGAGGCGTGTGTAGGAGGTGCTACAAACCTTGTAGAAGAACCAGAAATGGACACTGTGCTATGTGTAGGAGATGCTCCTGGGTTGTTTTGTTCCACTATCCCTATATGGCTTCATAAAACTGGCTCCTTTTCTTTATTATTTTGTCTCTTTAGCGTGAGAGTGTGAGAACAGTTGTGTGGATCTGGATTGTTAGGAGATTCTAGATTCCAGAATCTGGCCCTCATAATTTGGTTGACTGTCAGACGATTGACAAGGATGTGGCCTTCACTAGCTTCTGCTTGACTGTGTACATTGGCAGTTTAGTCTCCAGCAGAGCATGGTGCCTACAGATTCTGTGAGGGGAGTGATGAAAGCCCTAGAGGACCTCAGGAAGTCTTTGCACTCCAACTCTGGACATAAACCAGTCCTAAGCATCTCCTCACTGGAGGAAACATCCCTACTTTTTCCACCTTTCACATATTATAGCAACATCTTCCTACCTTTTGCTCCTATCATCAATAAACAGCCTTGTCCTTCCTTCCTTCCACAGGGAAGCCACTACTTATTCCTGCAAACACTTTCCTATCCAAGCTTTTTTTGAAACTCCTAAACAGAGAGGGCTCCTGCACCACAAACWCTGACATTGGTAAGAACAAGCCCATGTAACTSTGTACCGTTGTCACTTGYTGAAGCACCAGGTACCTTCCTGAGTGCATAGGATGGGATGCATCTTGCTTTCTACGTGTGCTTTCCTGTCCCTTCCCTTCCCTTCCTTTTCTTTTCTTTTTTTGAATTTTGAGATATCCGAGTGTCTTTATTGTTGGCTATGTGAAACCAGTTCCAGGTATTTGCTTCACACAAAGTCCCTTTGCCTACACCCTACCTTCCATCTCAGCTCCAGTCTTTGGTACCTAACAATTTAACTTAAATGACGGCATTGTATTGATCATGATAGCTAGCATGATATGACTGTTATCCTTGGAGAAAACCCCTCAGGTGAGTCAGTGTGCCTTTTTCCAGATAGGCTTNATCTTTCTCCTCAATTATACAGACAGTTCCAATTATTTATCCAACACATCTCCTTGGCTATCTCAAACTCACTTTAACTGAACTTAAGAGTCTCAGTTTTTCTATCTAAACATGATAACTACATATTTTTTAAAAAATTTTGTGAATTGTATCTTGGGTATTTCCCCAGGGACTAAACCACCAACCAAAAGAGTACACATGGAGGGACCCCTGGCTCCAGTCATATATGTAGTAGAGGATGGCTTTGTTGGACATCAATGAGAGGAGAGGCCCTTGATCCTGTGAAGGCTCAGTGCCCCAGTGCAGRAGAATGGCAGGACAGGGAAGTGGGAGTGGATGGGTTAGTGAGGAGGGGGAGGGGAGATGGGATAGGAGTTTTCAGAGAGGAAACAAGGAAAGGGGATAACATTTGAAATGTAAATAAAGAAAATATCTAATAAATTTTTTTGGCTCAGTTACTGAAGCAAACATACCCACTTTGCTACATAGAAGAAACCTTGCCTGAGAATTGTCATGCACAAAACCTTGTCTATTATTTCTGTGGCCAGTTTCAATCATTTTTCTTTTCATGGAACTTGTACGCTTGGCATTGTTGAACAGAGCCCCAGAGAAAAGTGTGATGTCCATCTAATGCCTGTACCATTTCTAAAGAAATCCCTCCTCTGACCAGCTGAGAGGGCCAGAATGAGCACTGTAGCTGCAGGAGAGAAAGGTGTTTATCCCATTTAGGTGAGGAATAGCAGAGTTGGATGTCATCAGCAGTACTTTTTATATGTTTAAACCTCATTTTTCAAGCTGTGGTTGAACAGTGGGCACTGGCCTTTCTTCCGACTGTCATTACCCACCTAAGAAAACACACAGGTAAAGAAAGATGCCACATTTCTGTGTAGTGGTGGGAGACCCCCTCCCATCGCCATTTCCACACATTTCTTACCAATGAGGCCCACAGAGACTGTGAAAGTAGGCAAGACATTTTCTATGCTCCTAAATCCTCCTGTTTCCTTCAGAGCATGCGTCTATCTCCCACATCACTCATCTCAATAATATATAGTTTCAAAGACACCATTTCATGCAGATGCAGGAGAAATAGGACGACAAATTCAAAGCTCCTCTTGCTCTCAGTCTTTTGATTAAAGTGCCCTTTCCAGACAGGCAAACACGACACTTCTCTCAGCTCCTTCACGGACTTACTGCACTATGAGATTGCTGCATTTCTATTGCAGTGCCATGCYTGCCCTTGCTTAAAATTGTTTTGACCTTTGGATGAGCATGTATTAAAAAAAAACCCACAACTCCCAACTTTCTCTAGAATTAGTAAGCTATAATCAAAACTGGAAGGCAAGTTTGTGATATCTGATTGTCACCTAGCAGAGTCACAGCACATACTTGCTGACAACTTCACGTCGCTCTTGGTAAGCATTGCCATATGACCAAGTCTGCATCTGAGATCTAGCCCCATGGAAATAACTACTTCCCAATCGGAGTAGGGGTGGTAGTTTCTCTAGCCAAGGCTGTCTTGTTATTTTATATAGAGTYACAATCCCAGGAATGACATTCAGACTGGAAAAGAAGCTGTCAGAAATCCCCATATGTATCAATTTGCCACTTTGCAAGTTGAAAGCACCTAAAAATTACCACACAGAGAAATGTTCACACATTGTGTTAGGGTGAACTGTTAAGGACGGTGAAATTGCTGCTTCCCAGCTTATTGAGGACAAGAGAAAAGGGCTCTTCAACAGCAACTCTGGATAGCAGTAAACTGATAGACGTGTGTTGCAGTGAAGACAAGAATGGAGTCAACTCCAGAGGAAGCACCCCTCCTGAATGCAATTGGCGGGATATTAACTAATGTCTTGATAGAGCCCTGTCAGAGAAGCTGGCAAAAGTAATATTGAATATGATGTTGAAACTACCCCAGAGCTTCAATTTGGTAAGAATTTACTTGGCAGTATTATGGCCTGCCTGTCACCATCAGATGTGAAAGAAAACCACCTCATGTTGTATATTCTCAAAAGGATTTAATATATATTACCTAATTCTGTGTAGGATGAGATCAAAATGATTTTAAAAATAATCTAAAGCCATCTTCCCCTCTTCTCCAAAAGAAACAACAACAACAACAAAATAAAAGATTAGCAAGTGGGTAATAATGATCAGCCAACTTTAACACATTAAACTTGAGTGAATTACTCTCTAAATCTTCRAAAGTGTCTGGTTAGAACACAGGGATAAATTTRAGTTTTTAAGAGATGGAAAATAAACCCCATAAAGATTACTATAAAACTGAATAAACAAAGAGTAAGTTACTTTCAACGAATACATAAACACAAAAGCTACCACCAAATGATCAGTAAGGGCAATTGGCCTTGGGAAAACCAACTTAAGTCCATCTGTGGGAGCTCTAGAGAACAAGGATTGACTTACCATGTTCCTTGATTTAAAGGTAAAATGGTCCCTTTTCCTCATTATTAACTATCAAGTCTTTCCAAACACTCTGCTTTGCTTTGCTTCAGGCATCATTCAAACATTATCTCATACAATCCTTTCCACAACATGGAAAMTACACATTATTCACAGGGTTCAAAATCTGCTACCCTCAAATATGACACTATAGGATGTCATACCTGCCAGAACACCCGGGGAGAGTAGACCAGAGGATGCTTACTCCATGTGAGCCTTCCTTCTAAGGAGAGGAAGGGGGTGGGGGGATCCTCATCTCTGCTTAAGCACCCGGCCATGCTTCTTCAGCACTCCCCTTCTTAGAGACACAGTGTGAGGGGTGCGTACTTGCCCTGCTTCTTTGAAGCTTCATTTCTGAAGGCTATTGTGYCAKATGTAATTTATRTTAATAATTTACCAATTCTTAGAAAATTTATAGGATTTTGAACATTTCTTTCATCCCAAATTCCTTGTGGTTCATTGGGTCTGAATGAAGGGGAAATGATGTAATTCTATTTCAATAACAATATGTTAAAAAAACAAATTAAAGAAGAAAAAAAGATACTCAATCCACTCAAAAAATACAAGTTACAATGAAAAGTAAATACCATTACATTTGTCTTAATAAAATACTATCCATAATGAATGTTGATGAAGGTGTATAAGGGGAAGATATTCTCATTCCTTGCTGAGAGAGACCTAACTTGTAAGATCACTTCTTACAAAATTGTCAGTGGTATCTGTCACAGCTGATCATAGGTCACCTCTGGAACCCAATATTCTTTGTGGGTATATAGTTAAGAAAAAAACATGTCTTTACTCACAATAATATGTTGACAACATTTTTCTTGGTGGCTTTATTCACAAAATCATTAAACTGGAAATAGTTTTAATGCCTGCTGTAATGAAGTAAGGCACACTCATAAAAGGGAGTTTGAATGAATAAGGAAAAGAAATAATCCACGTATTAATGACTCTCAGGACATGCTGAGTGTGAATGGATAGAGAAAAAGGACAGAGGACAGATATTCTGCATGGTTTAACTCATGACTTTTTTTTAGGAAGAGGGAACAGGAGTCTACAAAGGACATTATTGTTGTGTACACTGTGCATAGTTTCGTGGTTCTCAGCCTATGAATAATCTTGACCTCTGGGTGGTCAGACACCCCTTTCACAGGGATTGCATATCAGATATCTTGTATATCAGATATTTACATTATGACTCACAGCAGTAGCAAAATTGTATTCATGAAATAGCAATGAAAATAATTTTATGATTGGAGGTCACCACAACATGAAGAACTATATTAAAGGATCACAGTATTAAGAAGGTTGATATAGACCATTGATACAGATGAAATTATGAACTATCTTCAGCATGGCAGAAGAATGCTGTCCTCTTTGTAGCTAATAACCCAGTAGGGCACTGGAACTGTGCTCTCAGCCCCAGGCAATTATTATATACCTTCTTTCTGCCCCTTAGACATTTCATGTACTCAGGATTATATAAACAGCACTGTGTGCCTGGCTTTATTTGACTTATCAAGATGCTGATGTTTATTGTTGTAGTTTATTGTTTAGTTCATCTTATATAGTATAGATGCAATGTCATTTAGTTCTGCTTTCTTACTGAATATCCTTGTATTGTATGAACACATCAGAGCCTGTACAATCACTATATTTTCATCATTTTCACTGTATTTTGACTGACTTGATTTTCAAAGCAAAACAAAATATATTTGTTAGGGATTCTATTCTTTAATTTTTTTTAGATTTTTATATTTTAAATTTTATTTTCTAATATATATATTTCTCACATGTGTACTTGATGCCTTCACAGATCAGAAGAGGCCATTAGCTCTATTTGTATTCACAAGTAGTTGTGAGTGGGTGTTAGAAATCAAATCTGGGTGCTCTGAAAGAATGAGTATTCTAAARCACTGAGTGATGTCTCCTGTCTTGGGAAGTCTTTAAGTTAAAAATAAAACAAYTGCATATTACACCAAACAAGAGGAAAACAGAAAATATGAAGAGAGGGGAAAAACTTGAACTTTGTGTTAATCCTGTGCCCTATTGAAAAAGGCATGCAGGAGATGACTGGCCAGTATTGCTACTTTATTTGGAAATAGTACCCATGAATATGCCGTGATGAGAAAAATTCAGAGTTGGAAATAGAAATGTGTGCAACTCTTTAATTGGTGTACAAAATGGCAACCCTCAACCAGCTCCACAACAGCGTTATGGGYCTATTAAATCCTGCTAGATTCAACTTTTCTTCTTACCTTTTAAATTATTTTAAGGACTGTCCCTTAAGGATTAAAAGTAATAAATGAGAGGTTAGACACAGAATCAATAAGCAAACAAAGTTTAGTTGCTACATGAGATTAAAAAATTAAAGCTTCTACCACTAATTTATAAGTAGACGAAAAGCCTTTGTATGTATTTAAAAGGTCCTGGATCTTATCTAGGAGAAAGAATATATCAACAATTACTTTTCTTTTTTCTTTCTTTTTTTATTGAATATATTCTTAATTTACATTTTAAATGTTATTCTCTTTCCTTGTTTCTCCCCTCCCAGAAAACCCCTAAACCATCCTCACCCCACTGCCTCCATGAGGATGCCTCTCCACCCAACCCACTCCTACCTACATCCCCTTGATTTACTCATGCTGGGGCATCTATCGACTCTTCATAGGACCAAGGACCTCTYCTCCYACTGATGTCTGACAAGGCATTCCTCTGCCACAAATGTGGCTGGAACCATGTACCCCTTGGTTGATGGTTTAGACCCTAGGAGTCCTGGGGTATCTGGTTGGCTGGCATCATCATTCTTCCCATGAGGCTGCAAACCACTTCAGGTTTCTCTAGTACTTCCTCCAACTCCTCCATTGTGGAGCCCATGCTCAGTCCAATGGTTGGCTGCTAGCATCTGCCTCTGTACCTGTAAGGCTCTGGCAGGGCCCCTCAGGAGACAGCCRTATCAGGCTCCTTTYSRCAAGCACTTYTTGKCATCCATRATAGTGTYGGGRTTTGGTGACTGTTTATAGGATGAATCTCCAGGTAAAATAGTCTCTGGATGGCCTTTCCTTAAGTCTCTGCCCCACACTTTGTCTCCATAATTGCTCCTGTGAGTATTTTGTTCCCTTTCTCAGAAAAACCAAAGCATTCACACTTTGGTCTTCCTTCTTCTTGAGCTTCATGTGGTCTGTGAAGTGTATCTTGCTTATTCTGAGCTTTTGGACTAATATCCACTTATCAGTGAGTGCATACCATGTGTGTTCCCTGGTGGTTGGGTTACCTCACTCAGGATGACACTTTCTAGTTCTATCCATTTGCCTAAGAATTTTATGAATTCATTACTTTTCAAGTGGTACTGCTTCTTACAGCTATGAAATAAATTGGATTACTAAAACTTTTCAATTGCCACTTTTTATGGTTGGTAAGTGATGGAATATTTACCTTAGTTCCAAATACTGATGAATAAAGTTGGAGAAATGACAATGAAAATGTATGACAATCAAGAGCAGGACTGAAGTGGAAACTTAAGGGTTCTTTGGAAAGTTGGTTGGATGGTGTTTTGCTGGGTCAAACACATGGAGGAGTATTCCTGAAGCAGACACAGGTGAAAGGATGTTCTGCTAAAGTAAGCACGTGAAAGGACATGTGATAAAGGATTCTTTGTTAATGACACACATGTATTAGTCTGCCTTACATTGCATAGTTGAGCTGCATTTGTTGGGACTCCATAGAGAGAAACACACCAAAAAAAATCTTCTGGCAGTGTGCTGCAGTTTCTTGCTGCTTCCAAGGACTTGTTGATTGGCAGAATGATGTTGGCTGAGACAGGCACTCATGCTGAGGCAAGACATGTGCTGAGTCAAGACTCTAGGAGGAGACATGATGTTTTGAGGGTATAAATAGGACTCAACAGACAGTGAGAGAGGCTGAGCTAGGCTTGCTTATAGAGCTAGTTATGCWATGCTTGTGGGTCTTGCATCTTTGATGATGTTTGCTTCCCTGAGTGAGGCACAACTGAAAAGTTCTCCTGGCTTTCCTCCARGTCCCTATGGCTGACTTGCTTCAAGGCTGAGACCTGGCTGTCTCTGCTAGGTAGTGCCATTACTGGTAATTTGACTTYGCTATCCTGATACTACCAAACTGGAAAGCTGGTGTATGTGTGAACTGTCTGCAAGTGAAYTGAACTACTCCTGTCTGCTAACCTGTGAACTGAACTGTTGATTTCCAGACAACACAGACAAGAGTTGCTCTAAAGAATCTTTCTAAACAGGTCTGCTTCCCCTTGAATCCTTTCTTTCCCACTACCTTAGGGAGGGGGGCTAAAAGGGACGTTAAAGCATTTAAGAACCATCATTAAAAATAGAYTTTGAAAAATTTAAGTTACACAGGACAGAGAATCAGATTAAGATGTGGAGAGAAGGGAAGACACAGGGCTGGTTCCTGGGGTCTCTCTCTCTCTCTCTCTCTCTCTCTCTCTCTCTCTCTCTCTCTCTCTCTCTCTCTCTCTCTAATTTTTAAGTTTAAGGTGGAGACCAGTTGAGGGTCTTAGTGTGGGTGAGTCATTCTGGATAATTTAAGATGTAGTATTCCTACAGCTGTCATTTGAAAGCTTCCCAAGTATAATGTAGTCCTGACTATAAAAACCACAAAGTTGCATGTAATGTCCAAATACTTGGGCAAAATGGCCCAAGAAAACCCATTCTATCTGAGAATAAGGAAGTTCATAAGATGATAAAAGTCATGTCTTACATAGTTTGAAAARGCATGGGACATTAAGTGTGGGCAACTTTCTCAATTTCTCCATACCATCTGTGACAGTAAACGTGTGTGCGGTTTAGGTGATGTAGGAGGACCAGTTGAAAAGTCATTTTTTTTTTATAAATAAATCATTGATATGTCCTTTCTCCTAGAAAAGACCCAGGACCTTGTGAAATATACAACAAAAGTTTTTCTCTGATAGTTATAAATTAATGGTAGAAGCTTTAATTTTTATTCATGCTCTTTCCCTGTAGAGACTCTGGATGGTTCTAAAACCATTTCACTTACAGTGAATGAGAAACTTAAAACACATAGGAAAATAAGACCAAAAGAAACACACTCCTCTGGGGCATTTTCTCTGATCCAAGCAAGAAATCAGAATTGGAGGAGGCCCCTRGAACTTGGAAGAAAAAKACCTAGGCAGCTGTATCACTTGGCAGGCACTAGGCTGTGAAGGTTTTGTGGAATAAATCACTGAAAGGCTCTGTCAGGGTTCACATAGTCTTAAGGAAGGGAAGAGCTGATGGGGACGTATGAGTGGCTTGGAGAGAAATACCACAGAAACCAACCGATGARTGAAGTTAAATAAGAGTAGAGAGTCCATTGTTTTGGATTAGGTTTTCACAGGTGCTCCAACAGGCTAAACCAAAAATTCAAAATGGARTGAGTCACTGGTCACCAAACCAGAACTAAGCTGTTATCTGACCCTGAGAAGAGTGTGARCCAGCCAGATTTTCCCCAGAAGACTCCAGGCATGACCATGAAGTCACCTTTGCTTTAATCCTCACATGCTTTTATCTTTCCAAGAAGCAACCTGAACTAATCTCATATTATTTTTGWARCTCTGTCTCTCTGCCACTGCCTATACAAGGAAAGTGACTTCAARTGACCCACTCCTTTCTGTTCCTTTGTTTCTGTCTTTTTCAGTTCTTTGTTATCTATAAAGCTTACCTCTTCCTCTGCTCAGCCCCGTGGARCAATTACTTTGTTTCATAGAAGAAAGCAAGCAGTCTAATTCTATAATTACAAAGTCAAGYCAATTGGGACCGGCAAATAGTTGTAACTCTCTCCTCTGCCAGAAGAATGGATGGACAAATAAGCACAAAAAGAATGTGGGAGCAGCGAGGAGAAAGGAAATCTGAAGTTCAAGCTGTGGGTYGGCTGGCATACCATTATGGCTTTGGTGGAAAGCAATGCCTTGTTGTGAGCAACAGATAAGCAGTAAAGTACAGGACAAGAAGAGAAGATGGACTTACTGTCCTTGATAGGTACTAGAACACTGTATTGTGAAGCAGAAGCTAACATTCAGTTAAAATGGAAAAATAGTCTATAAAACTTAGGCCCAGTAAATTTCTCAGACATGAGACCGTGAATATAACACATCACTTACACAGACTTAGTTCAAGTCTTTCCTTCTCTTGTAAGATTTTATTTAATTAATTGCTTTGACATGCCTTCTTTAATGCAAGTAATAGCAACCCATCATGATTAAAAGCCTATAAAACTCCTCTAGTAAGATCCAAGACAATTTTGTGTTCTGTTGTTATTATAGGGGTGTAATATTCACTGCAAAGTATGATCATATAGGCTCATGGTGAGAAAACAAATGAATTGTAGTCTAAGTTAACACATAGCCAGGATGCTATAATTCTGCTAAAATTACTTCTTTGAAAAATTCAGTCCTTTCCCCAACAAASAACAACAGAAAACCAACCATCYAAACCAACAACAACAAAAAACCTCTATGCTTCAAGACCTCTTTCCTTTCTTGTCTAGGATCAGGTAATAATTTAATGATGGAAAGAAATGTTGGGTTAATCAAAGTAAARGGTCAAGTCATCGAAAAAGATGCCTCTCCTCCAACAGAAGGGTAAGAAACTGGTTTCCCTTACCTTCTGCATAATGTCTTTTCCTTGAAAAGTATAATGTGATAGGGGGTCATGAGACCTCCTTGGATTCCACTGTTCATTCCTACTCATTCTCATAAGGAGAATCTAGATCTGATGCAAACAAYGGGATTCCAAGAATAAATAAAGATATTCTGGGGATGTAGCTTAGCCAGTAGAGTATACCTATCATGCACAAAGTTCTGGGTTTAATTTCTAGCACTGCRTAAATGTAGCATAGTGGTAGATGTCTGTAAACCCTATACTTGGGAGGTGGAAGACCAATCAGAAGATCAAGGTAATCTCTATAGTGTTATGAAGTCAGCATGGGATATGAGGCCCTGTTTAGAAATGGATAGAAATACTTTGTGTACAAGAGTAGAGACTGCTCCATTTGGATTCTGCATTTTCTTGTTCTATATGGGTTATCAAGCACTCTGTGGCAGAGTGTTTACTTAAATAGCATTCTTGAAAGATTTAGAATTGGGATCCTTGATGTGGCATCAGAAAAAAAAATTGGCCTCTCCAGTCTCCTGATGGCCAGGAAATAGGTAACTGGAGGCCTGTTTTCTCTGARTCCACTCTACATGGGTGCTCTGTAAGCCCATTTCTTCAATGTGTGATTCCCTACAAGGGCAACTTGACARAAGAGTCTCCATTAGCCTTGCTAAAATTTTCAGAATTGAATCTCATCGCATACTTTTCCTACCGGYTCTCTTTTCTACCCTCTTCCTTCCTCTTAGACCCGTGCTACGTTWTAAGGTGCTTCCAGGGCCTTATAACTTGCCAGTCCTGTTTCTACTAGACAAAAGCCAGAAACCACTTGTGAATCTGGTTTTGTTTGAGAAACTACTCCACAGAGGGTTGAACAATTCTGCCATTTTTTAGCTRTGTGACCTTAATATCTTATGTAACCTTTACCTCAGCCTTCATAACTTCTATGTTGGGGTAGTAACATCACATAYGTCTCTGAATTTGTATGAATTATTTCTTATACTGCACCTGAGAWGAGCAAYATACTTATCACAGTTTACATATTAATACATACTCATAGGATCCTCTTCAGATGCCAAAAGTCAGAGTAATCCATGTAAATGAATGAACTCATGAAACATAAAATACTTCAGACTAAAGTATACGCTGACATGAAATAAGCTCCGTGTTCACCACCATTCTGCACGAAGAGACCAGAAAAGTAAAAATACAGCTCTGGTCAAATTTGGAAAGATGCTTCCATCTTCTGGGTCAATGTTCCATTTGATACTACAGCTTCATTATTTCTTTCCCCTCCTTATTTTGAAATGCCCTCTCTCTTATAAACTGAAATGAACACACTGTACATTTTTACTTGCCATCCTGCTTATGATATGCTAGTATTTCTCCCTCTTAAGCCATAGGCTTAATATGCTTTCTTTACATGATTTTCAAATGAGTTTCAACATGAGTTTTCTTTAAAGTTAGGATACACACACACACACACACACACACACACACACACACACACACACACTTATCACTCCTCATTGCTCCCTTTCCATGCCATTCTTCCACCCTTACAAGTCCCCTTCCTCCTAACACAGAACACCCTCCCACTTTTTTGACACATATATAACTTTGCCYGCTGTTTTCATCAGTCTATTCACAACATAGCCTTGTCCTTTTTATTAGACTCTYGGGTCCTTCTTTTTCCTATGAAATGTACACTGTGGATCCAATCTGAAAGCAAGATTTCAGGATCTAACTACACACTCTCTTCCTACTGGACATGCAGTGTGTATTCTAATGGACTTGTTGCCACTGTGAAAATGACATGCTGAGGCAGCAGCAACTTGAGAATATTGCATGCCAYGTGACCAGTGAATGGCTCTGAGAGCACCGTGGAGGAAAGTGCTGTCAAAAGGTTTTATTCTTTCTGCAAATGCTGAGTGTCAAGAGAACTACTGAAGTGGCTTCATTGAAATGGAAATATACTGCCAAGAACTGCAGATAGTTCTAGAAAGTTTTCCCTGTAAGTGGGTGGTATCTTTGGAAATCACTTCCATGTTGCATGTTTTAAAAGTATATCACATTTGTGTGTGTGTGTGTGTGTGTGTGTGTTTGTGTGTGTGTAGTTGTATGTCACTATGTACGTGCCAAGACTGTGTGCAAATGTTAGAGGATAACTGAGAGGGAGTCAGGTGATCTTCTACTATGTGGATCTGAGAGATCGAACTCAGGTTGTTAGGTTTGGCAGCAATYGTCCGTCCTAAGTCTGGTTTGATACATAGCTTAGGCTTCAAGTTTTGGAACTTTTGTAATTATAGGGTGGATTTTATTTCATCTTGTATTCCCTTTGACATAAGATGTGATTCTGTAAAGAGAGTAAATGTCTAGGTTTCTAWGGACTGAATAGACTGGTAGCTTGGCCCTATAGCCTCGGAAAGACACCAGGGAATATCAGAGCTGCCCTGGTGGCTCCTTCTGTGACAGCAAAATGTCACTATTTGGGAATTAAACTTCCTTTACAGTTCAGTGCTTTTAATATTAGGTGAGTGTAAATCCCTATCTCTAAAAGAAGATATAGGTGGCTCACCTGGATAAAGTACCCAGAAAATGGCACCCGTGCAAATATTAGAGAAAAGTTCAAAGGAGCAGCCAGGTAGACAGTCTATGAAGGGTCTCCTCTTCTTTAGAGAAACATTCAAGAAGCAAAATTGTGAGTCATCTATCTTTAGTTGTATACATTCCACTGTACTAATTTATTTTGTGAGATCAAATGTGGCACAATGAGATAGGATTGATAGTTTAAACTTTACCATATAGATAGCCATCATGGAGAAACAATATGGAGATAAAAGGCGTGGTGAGGCACACTTTTTGTCCCAGCCCTTCTAAGAGGCAGAGGCTGGCTGATTTCTGATTTTGACAGTAGCCTGACACACATAATAGTGAGTTCTAGGCTAGCCAGGGACACGTCATGAGAATTTGTCTCCAAGCAAAACAAAACAAAACAAAACAACAACAACAACAACAACAACAAAAAGATGTTACTTAAGCTATATTTTAAACAAACTGACATGGGAGAAAATTATCTTATAAACTATTATCCTCTTTATCAAATATCTCCTAGAGGAAAATAAYCTTTAAAAATCTTCAATCCTTGTATAGGTTGCTACASTACAGAAAACCATGAATGTGTGTGTTTTTATCATCTTGTAATCTTGTCAACACATTATTAATTTGCTATTAGACTACTACCTGCTTTACAAGGCTGATGCTGTAGCACAGCATGCATTTTCTTCTCCTTAGTGATCTCATGAGACCACAAATTACTATGTAAGATAACAAGTGACTTGGACTTGGCAGATACAATATTTCTGTTGTTTTCGCAGTTTCTATCGAGATGCTGTCAATTCCTAACAGCATTATAAACAGATGGCTAATTGTTACTGGGCTACATATTGTTAAGAGACTTGCCTATCTCTTGGTGACATATGGTTTAAAAAATAATTAGAGGGTAGTTACAAGGATAGTTCCAACCAAAGAAATGTTCTTAACAAATGGGAGGACTTTCAGAGTTGCTTGTGTGTTTATGCTGTATATCACTTAAAGATGGAAATTTGATGTGGTTAAAATTGAACAGTGTGTATTAGTTCCCCATGGCTGCTTTAACAAATGACCATAGACTGGATGACTTACAATGATAGAAAAACAGAAATGTATTCTTTCATGTTCTTGAGCCTAGAAATTCAAGRTCAAAGCGTCAGTAGGGACATTCTCTCTCTCTCTCTTCTCTCTCTCTCTCTCTTTCTCTTCTCTCTCTCCTCCCCTTTCTCCCTCCCACTCTACATCCCTCATTTACCCCAAATCCCTCTCATAGATGCTGGGGGGCAAAAATGCCACTATGTCTTCCTGAATACTTCAGCAATCCTGATGTTTTCTGGATTCACCAGTGATCCTTGGTGCTCCTTGGCTTGGATATCTCTCTCTTAAGCCTATTACATGGCTTTCCCCTTACATGCCCAATTCTCTTCTTCTAATGAGGATACAGCTCATTGAATTATACCCACTCTACCATTGTATGACCCTCTGTTAACGTAATTACATCTACAATTTCCAAATAAGGGCACACCCACAGATTCTAATAGCTATGAATCCAATATATATTTTGCAGGGAAGGTGGAAGTTACACATTGGAACTCTAAAAAAATCACTGGGACCTTTTTGTGTCCACATTGAAAAAGTTGACTTATAAAAATAATATGTTGTGTAGTCAGTACTAGAAAGACTTAGTATACAGTCTCTGAAGAAAATTGATATGCTGTGTTCTTGCTATGATTTATTCTTCTTAAACATGAATGGATGCAAATGGTGGGAAAACTCTGCTAATTAAGGCTAAAGTCCATCAGGATTGGACAGCCTCTAGGTTCGGTGCAATATGGGAAACTCCCTTCATTAGTGGGGCTTCTCTTCTCTGACCTTGTCTGGGAAATTCTAAGCCCACACATACATCTCAACCTGATGAATGTCACATAGTCTCAATTAGATTACAGGGCCAATTTCCTTTCTCCTGATAGAAATCTGTTCAGCCAGTACCTGAAATTCCTCCCCATGCTAATGACACATTTCATATACACCAAACCCCCAGGTAATAACCTTGGTCTATCCTGGATGTTCCTACCTTCAGTCCCCCAAAACTTTATAAGCTTTGAATCGCCCTAAGTAAAGTTGGTATGCCCCATGATATCTATGTAT
>BDUI01026862.1:13076-31504 GCA_002335545.1 Apodemus speciosus | reverse complement strand
TTGGGGAACTCATTTTGCCGTTCAGCTCCAAAGGCTTCTGATAAACTAGAAGAAATCATGAACTTTTGATTCTCCTGTATCATACGCGTATAATGCTGTCTTAATTAGATTTCTGTTGTTGGGGTAAAATATCCTAACAGACGCAGCTTACAGGAGAAAGCTTTGTTTTCACTCACAGATTGGGTAGGGAAAGTCAAAGCAGAGGTACCAAAGCAGCTGGTCATGTCTCCTCTGCAGTSGAGATCAGTGGGTGTTCCTGCTCAGCTCCTCTCCAGTTGTACAGTATGGGATCCTAGTGTAGAGACGGGTGCCACTCCGAGTGGGCAGGCTTTCCATCTCAGTTAATTGCATAATCTAGGCAATCCCCCATAAACATGCCCAGAGGGCTGTTTCCCAAGTCATCCTTCGTTGCCAACAGATCACGTCTGTGTTCAGGTGGGTTTGTGTGAATTCGTACATGCCTATGTAAGCTGATGGGTGTGCACCTTGATTCCTGTTGGTCMTAAGACCTCTTTTATTTTTATCTTTCCTAAGGATAATCTGTGTCTTCAGTTTCGATTGTCAGAGAAAAGTAATGATCTTTGTGAATTAGGGACTGATCATGTTCTGAATACAGGCAGTGTGCTTGTGTGTGTGAATGTGTGTGTGTGTATATGTGTATATGTGTGTGCATGTGTGTGTACGTGTGCATGCTAGGGGGATCATTCAAGGAAAGGATGCATGAATGCATTCTCTCTCTTCTTCTTGTACTTACTCTCAAATGTTCTGTTCAGGTGGTTCTTCACAAAGTTCCTGATTCTGTCTAGAAGCCCTGAGCATTTTAGAGACAAGCAGAACCTGAGCTCTTTCTCTCTAGAAGCATGCATACTCTAAGAAAGAAGTTTCCAATTTCTTCCCTTTGTGGAATTTGTGGTCCAGTGTGAGGAGGGAACCCCAGCCAGCTTCTCTACTTTGCTTTTAGATAATTTCCATCTTACAGATGAGGGAGACAAGACCTATGGAGCTTACGAAGCGAAGCCTTTGCTTCTCCGCCATTGTTGGAGCTGAAGATGTGGTCTTTCCTGGACAGGGATGCCACAGGAGAGGTCACAGAAATTCAGGATCCCATAGGCCCTGGAGAGAGTTCTGAGGTACTTTCCTTCATATAAGAGGTGAGCCTGACTCAGCAGATAACCATGCTTCAAATGGGAAGAATTCAGACCCTCCTCAAAGATTTCCACACTCCCCTCTCGCTCGGGACAGAAAGGTGTTCTTAATCAGTGAGTGGTGGGCTGGGGTGGACAGCTCCTCTCTCCAGGATCTGTAGGGCTCAGTGATTTTCTAGCCTCTTGGTCCCTCAACTTTCTTGTGGTGTCTTACCAGTGTGGCATCTTCTCCATCATTTTCTCTGGCATGACATGTGGCAAATGTTATCACAACAGTCTGAGAGCTGGGAGGAGTCACCAAACCACTCTCTAGTGAGTGATTACTCTGTTCTGAGGGACACTGGGCTATTCTCACATTTAGATGATTCTGCCAGGAAAACATTAAATTACCCAGAACACTTGACAGATTTCTCTGGGAGCAAAACAGCAGTTTAGTCTAGAGCGATGTTAATAAGTCCTTTTAAAATAAAAAAAAAAATAGAGGGGTGTCAGTCGAACCATGCGTGTTATCCGTCAGGGCACCATGGAGAGCTTGGGGTGGGGATGGCGTCTAAGTGAAACATTATAACACTGCATGGCTATTTGGAGAAATAATCAGGGAGATGGAGGAAGCRGGTGTGGCTTCAGCATCAGACTTCCTCTGAGGCAATGGGAAGGAGGTGTCAGGAGAAGGAAGAATATCTAGGGGCTCAAAATGGCAGAACTGACTCATTTGGCCCTGGACACTGTCTCTCAGCCCAGATCCTTTCTTCTAGCCACATGACCCTCCAGGTACAGACCTTTATGGCTCAGTGGCCCTGAATGAGCGAGTCTGAGGGATGGTAACTTTGTCTGATGGGATAGTCATTAAACTGAATGGCTTCATTCAAGGTTGTACCATGTGTAGTTGGTCTGTCTTGGCCCAAGATGTAGTGATGGGGACTCAATGAGGCAGACCCCTGCTAGACCATTTCTCGACACTTCCCAAGCAGGTCTACTTATGGTGATTCCAGGTGTCTTCATTCCATCTCTATTGCTCAGACAAAACGCTATGCCCAAGGCAACTTGGAAAGGACAGTATTTAATTGGGGAATTGCCTACAGTTCCAGAGGGTAAGTCTAACCCATCAAGACAGGGAGCATTGTAGCGGNTCCATTGGGGTCCCCAGGCACAGCCTAATGATTGGCTGTGAGTTCCTGCATGTGTCTTAGGTGGTAGCAGAGCCTCTCAGAGAACAGCCATACCAGGCTCCTGTCTGCAAGCACATCTTGGCTTCAGCAATAAGTATACATAAGTCAGTCCAGGACTTCCACTATGTATGTAGCAGAGGTTGGCCTTATCTGAGATGGATGGAAAGGGAGGCACTTGCTCCCATGGAGGCTTGTTGACCCAGACAAGGGGGATGCTAGAGGGTTGGGACAGGACTGGTAGGTGGGTGAGTGGGGCATCATCCTCTTAGAGGCAAAGGGGGTGCAAGATAGGGTGGGGGGGCTTGTGAAGGGGAGACTGGGAAAGGAGACAGCATTTGAAATGCAAATAAATAAAATTAATAATAATAAAAGACAACAATTTCTTTAAAACATCTTTTCAGATGTATGTATTTTATGTGCATGAGTATTTTGCTTATATGTATGTACGTATACCACATGCGTGCCTGGTTGCATGCAAGAAGCCATGGGGTATCCTAGAACTGATGTGAATGAAGGATGCTTGTGAACCATGGTGTGAATGACAGGTGTCTAACCTGGGACCTCTGGAAGAGCAACAAGTGCTCTTAACTGCTGAACCATCCGGCCAGCCCCTTGAAAACAATTTCTCATAGTTCATTCTATGAGTTTCCTAGTCCACCTGTAGGAAAGGTGTTTTTTGTTTTTCTTTCTTGTCCTGTTGACATGAAACATGGTGCCCAGAAGGCTGTATGCTCTGGCCTCTCTTCTCCCCTCTTATCTCTTCCTCTCTCTCCCTTCCTCTCCTCTCCTCCATCCTCTTCCATTTCCTCTACCTTTTCTTCTGCTGCTCCCTGACCTCATCCCTTCCAAGTCAGAGTCTCTTGACACAGCCTTTCCTAGACTGATATTTGTTATGCAGCCCCACCTGGCCTCAACATCATGATCATCATCTTGCATCCTCTTCTGAAATGCTGGGATTACAAACATGTGCCCATGTATTCAGATGTCCTGTGTCTTGCTGGTGGTCACGTGCTCTGTATTTCTGCTGCATTGTGTGGATATGGTGGAAAAGCAAGGCAGCAACCATATCCAATGGATTCTCTTCTTTCCTCATGGGGACTGTGTGTAAGCCACATGGACAGAGAATCTATACTCTAAACCACCRTGGAAATATTTCCCAATAAACCTTTCTGTTCCTCTCTCCTGTTGGATGTTCTTACCTCCTAGCATGATGATTTGCTGAGTCCCCTTGCTATGTAGGCAGCTTCCTGTTTCTATCCTCAGTTTACAACTTGCTGATTTACTTACATTGTATTGAGGCTGCACTAAATATGTGTGTGTGCGTGCGCATGCGTGCGTGCGTGCATGTGTGTGTGTGTGTGTGTGTGTGTGTGTGTGTGTGTGTGTTGGGATTCTTTCATTGCAAAACCACTTCTACACTTTGAGGACAAATATTTCTCTTTATCCCTCAGTCTCCATTCTGTTTTATCCTCCAGGTTTACCTTCCTTATGTTCCCTTCACTCTCCAAGATTCACATGGAAACACAGGCATATCACCAATGGCTCAGTTACAGAAAACAGCATGCATAGTAAGTAATTTAGGTACTAGGGGTTTATATCGGGGCATTATTAAATGACATACTAAATTATCCACTGAACTAAAAAAGCCAAAATACATAGTAAGGTTCCAGAAATAGCTCCTGAGGCCACTGTATCATTTTTGCCCACCAAGAAGCTGCTCATTCTTCATGACAACCAATACTAGCAAAATCCTAAGGTGACATGACTGAAAGTGTTCCTGACCACCACTGAACTGCCATTATTAGGAAGTCATTACTATTGTAGATCCTAGGACCACATGCTATAATTTCCATCAGGAAAATAAAAATCCCTTTCCTGATTCTTGACATGCATGGAACTATTGTCTAGAGCCCAAGATCACTGGTAAATCCTTCCTTTAATAAAACTAAATGTCACTATGGCCGTGCTTGCTTACAAAGCAGCAAAGGCAGGCAGTGGAGCCTCCATTTCATCTCTGTTTTCAAATCACAACCACACATGCATCTCTTTGGCTAAATGTTCTTACTGAACTTTAGCTGCAAGGGCTTCTGGGAAATGTAGTCTTCAGTCTTCTGCTCAGCACACCAGGATAGCATACTGGACATGGCATGTGGGTGCTAGAGAGTRAAATAAATATGACTTGCAAACCCATATGTGGTGGTTTGAATGGGAAATGTCCCTCATAGTCTCTGGCATTTGGGCTCATGACCACCCAGTTGGTGACACTGTTTGGTGTTTAGGTGGTGAGGCCTTGTTGAAGGAAGAATGTCACTAGGGATATGCTTGGAGAGTGCTAGTCTGCTCAGATTCTTGTTCCTGCTACCACACCCACTGCTTGCTGCCATGCTTCCCTGCCACGACCTTTGCAAGCACAAAAAAACCTTTCTACTATAAGTTGCCTTGGTCATAGTTGATCTCCCCCAACCCCTGTGGCTATTGCTTTTGCTTTTGTTTTAATCACAGCAATAGAAAAGTAAGAACCACAACAACCACATCTACTGCAAACATCATTTACTTCGTTGTCAGTTGTAGCCTTTAAGATCGGAGGATGTCTGTTATTGCCACATTGTTTGATGCCTTACAAATCATAGAGGTATTCTTCACTGTGTTCTTTCTGTGTAGTTTAGTTCCATAACTCTCAAGTCCAAATCTTGGCGTGAGCTTGTTGCTCACTGCTCCACTGTCTACAGTACACTCCTACTGTCTTTTCATTAGTCCATCTTGGTTTATCTGATACATGTTCATTGATCTGTTTACTCATTTAGCTCCTTAGTCACTTCCTGACAGCCTACTCTGCTAATGATTGGCACTGAATGTCCAATGAGCACACTACCTGCTTATAGGATGTTTAGTCTTCTTTATAGTGGAGGTGGAAAAGGGCAGGTCTGGGAAAGAGCTGGAGTTTTCTCACGCTATATGCAGTCAGTGGAGGAAAGCAGATAATCAAAAAGCAAGCATACAAATTATTTCTCTGGTATTGAATTAATCTGGTAGCTTCTTGGTGCTCTCTCCAAGCAACAAATTAATTTGCAAAGCTTGACCTTGACTTTCAAAAATCTTTTCTCTGACTCATTTATCTGATTCAGTACTTCTCTGTGAAATACAACTCAAAGCAATTTAATATTCTGCCTGGTCAATTCAATTTGCTATTTAAGATGTCTCTACTGTTTCAGCATTTGTCTGTAAAATCAATTTTCACATTTCACAATTTTCACAATTTCACATTGTGCTCCCTTAAAGACATTGCTCATATCACAGCACTCTACTGACTGTAACATCCCAATAGTTGCTTATTAAAAACAGGGCAAAAGTCAAGTCATATGGCTGTACCTTTTGAAGAACTTTCCCCAGCTATTCGTGATCCAGCCTCATAGTATCATCTTTCTCCCTTCTCCTGTCTTCAATATCCAAGGATCAGTATCATTTTTCTGCTGAGACACTCTTCCCTGAGAACTTTCCCTTTCAGGTTCCTTTCCATCTCCCAAACTTAAGGTCAGGAGCCCTTTTCTAAGAGATTCCATTCATTTATTAATGAATGATTCTAAAGTGGTAGAAGGCAATGAGGTTTTTCATTTGTCTTAGATTGTTTTATTTATTTTCTTTGAAGTACAAAAATCCACCTGAAACTATTTGTCAACTTGTTGTTTTCATGACTGGATGTATAATCTACAAGAAGCAATAGTATGTTTTACTGCTGTAGAGTTTAGAACCATGTGTAGAATTATATAAACATTTGTTGAATTAATAAAGTAATAGCACCTACATCAATATATTCTTGATCTTGTATGATGCTCTGTTTTTTCTTTTTTTTATTGAATATCATCTTCATTTACATTGCCAATGGTAAAACCTTTCCCAATTTCCCCCCTCCCGTAATACCCCCAACCCCTCCTACCTCCCCGTGCCTCCACATATATGCCCCTCCACCTGATACACTCCCACCTCCCCCCCTTGGTTTCCCTTTGTTGAGGCCTCTGTTGAGCCTTTACCTGACCAAGGACCATTCCTCCCACTGATGCCCAACAAGGCTTTCCTCTGCCACATTTTTGGCTGGAACCATGTATGCCCCTTGGTTGATGGTTCAGTCCCTGGGAGTCTTGGGGTGTCTGGGTGGCGAAATCATTGTTCTTCCCATGAAGAGGCTCTAAACCCCTTCAGCTCCTCTGGACCACCCTCCAGATCCTCCACTGGGGACCCCATGCCCAGTCCAGTAGTTGGTTGCTAGCATCTGCCTCTGTATTTGTAAGGCTCTGGCAGGGCCCCTCCTGAGACAACCATGGCATGTTCCATTTGGTATACACTTCTTGTCATCCATAGTAGTGTCGGGGTTTGTTGACTGTTTATAGGCTGAATCCCCAGGTAGGGCAGTTTCTGGTGGCCTTTACTTCAGTCTCTGTTCCACACATTGTTTCTCTTATTGCTCCTGTGAGTATTTTGTTCACTTTCTTAGAGGAACCAAAGCACCCTTCTTCTTCTTGTGCCCACATGTTCAAGATTCATCCCCACTTTCTCCTTTATAACCTTCAGTGTGTCTGGTTTTATGTGTAGATCCTTGATCCAGTTGGACTTGAACTTTGTACAAGGAGATAAGAATGGGTCGATTTACATTTTTCTGCATGCAGATCTCCAGTTGATCCAGCACCATTTGTTAACAATGCTATCTTTTTTCCATTGGATGTTTTTAGCTCCTTTGTCAAATATCAATTGACCATATGTGTGTGAGTTCATTTCTGGGTCTTCAATTCTATTNACCAAGCTTTACATGGGGTATGGAAACACAGACTCAGACACCAAACTGCCTATCTGACTCGAGCTTCTCTTTGTTTGTACTTTCCATGAAATCCTTAGGCATTTCGATGTTACTTTCATAACTTATTCATGTTCTCGCAAATATTATTTTATACCATTGTACACATCCTTGCAAACAGCACCTCCTAGATGTTTTCTTACAATAAACCTCCACACCTATTTCACAGTGGGAAGGCCCACATCACAAATCTCTGCATTGGATCTCTCGCCAACCCCGACAAGGCTGAGCAAGTCATGATGTTTGTCGGCGCGTCAGTGACGGTTCTGAGGGCAGCACTGTGGTCCACTGGAGTGTAAGCCTGGCTGTGTTTCTCAGGTCCTGGGTCTGCTGTGCTCCCCACAACCGCGAAGCACATAAGAGGGGCTCCTAGGAGTCATCTGGGGAAGATGGCTTAGTRGGTGAAGCACTTGCCACACAAGCCTGACAACCTGGGCTGCAGATGCAGCAGCATGTACACGTGTAATGGCAGCATCATGACCCTATCAGGACTGGGAAAGAGAGAAAGGAGGATCGTTGGAAGCTCACCATCCCATTAGTCAAGCTTACACAGCTGAAAACAGCAGGGTAGAAAGCAAAGACTGACATCTGACCTTGTCCTGTGACCTTCACATGTGTGTCATGACATGTGTGCATCCATACTCACATACACATCACACACATACAACATACACATGGCATACATACATATATACTCATGAACACATGCATATATCATATACACACACATGTGTACACATCACATCACGGTAAGTGTGCATCCACACAAACACATGTACACATATCAYATATAACGTACATATCATGGCATGCATGTATCTACACTTACACACACTTATACCTGAACACATATCATATACATACACAGAGCACACACATCATACCTAACACATACAGTTACAYTCATACAACCCATACATATACATGTATACCCACATCCATACATAGAATAAATCAATGTCAACCAATTTATACTATTAATTAGACTACTTTCTGGCTTAATCACATCAAGTACAGAGATTATTCATCAAAAGCTGAATAGATAATATGTTTGGAAATAAACGTAGGTTTAAAATAATAAGCTCAGATCTTGTTAAAAATTGTTAATATGTATGACTGGTTCTTAAAATGGAAGAACCACTAAACGTAAATGTCAGACATTTGAAACGAGCAGGAGGCAAATATTGATGTGAACTTTGTAGGTGGGAACTTTGCAAATGGATTCTATGAGTCCTGAACTTCAAAAGCAGGCAGAAGCCCTAGAAGGGGATCAGGTTTTGTAACCGTTTCTGGTGAGAGGCATTGGGAAAGTGCTGGTGGGTGGCGTCCAATCTGGACCTGAGCTGCTGCCTCGAGACGTTCTTGTCCATTTAGGTTCCTGTACCTCCCTTCCTCCCGTGGGAGAAGGTGTCCTGGGAGCCCCATCATTCCTGGTCTCTAACATGGGGGATTTCCTGAGGTCTCTGCCAACATGACTTCTATAAAACTGAATGCAGAGGACTGTTGCCCAGCTTATTCCGAGAAACATGAAGTGGGCCCGGGCAAAGGCTAGACATGGCTGGATGGTTGTACATATCTACAAGGCTTTGGAGCAAGGGATATATCAGTGTTTCCTGACGTAAGCAGGGGYCTCCCGAAAGCTGCCARATCATCATGTAGGGTYCCTTCTRAGAGAATCGCCTCGGTGGATGGCAGGCGCAGCAGCRGAAGCTGAAGGTGTAGCCCATSCATCCAGACAATGCTGTGGCCATATTCCTCGGGGCTAAGTGGGTCAGGAGAACTTCCTCTGGCGTGGGAGCCTGAACGCAGGTCTCTGAAGACAGCAACCAGTCCATAGGTATCTAGTCACTCGTCACTGGCAAAGAAGTGGGGCGGTGGAAGAGGCTGGCTTCAGCATCACCATGAGTGAGGTTGGACAACCTCACCATGAGTGAGGTTGGTCCTTGGACATGAAGACTGGTTACTATGTTCCAATGGACCCTGAGCTCTGGCGTGAGATCGCGCTTGAGACATAAGATGGACACAGGATTCACCATCACCTGGGAGCGAGCTACCTGCTGCCACCCAGGAGGATCTCAAGCCTGGTCCTGTGGAGCTAACGATGAGGATCCCTGTGGATTCCAGCCTGTGCTGGCTCAGGCTCTGTACAGCCACAGGAGAAACCTCCTTAACAAGCAGCCTCCAGGGCTCAGTGGGTGAAGATGCTTGCTGCCAAGTGTGGAAATTTGAGTTCAATCCCTCGGACCGTATGGTGGAAGAACCAATTCCTCCAATTTCCATTCTCTCTCTCTCTCTCTCTCTCTCTCTCTCTCTCTCTCTCTCTCTCTCTCTCTCNTCTCTCTCTCTCTCTCTCTCTCTCTCTCTCTCTCTCACACACACACACACACACACACACACACACACAAATAATAACTGTAGGAATTATTAAAAGACATATCCTAAAAATACTTCTCTTTATTTATTCCACCTCTGAAAAATCTGTATTTAATTTGTTTGTAATGTGACAGGGGTTGGGAAGATGGCTCAGTGGGTAAAGTGCTTGTCATATAAGCATGAAGGAATGAATTTGGGTTTCCAGGACCCATGGGTGTGGTAGCTGGCCTTTCTTTCAGTGCTCAGGGGGTAGACACTGAGGAATCTCTGGACCAAGCGGATTGCCTAGGCTACCTTGAGTTGAGAGATTTTTAACTTATTGAATACAGTGGATAACGATCAAGGAAGACTCTACAAATCAATCTCAGACTTCAAGGCACACATGCACACACAACCTCCATATGTGTCCACACACATAGGTACATGCACACACACACACACATGTATACATATAGACATGTAAGAAAGAAATGTAGCATGTATTTATGTGTGTGTATTTCCCATGGTCTGCTCTGCAGTGTAACATGGCCGTATTCCTTTTCCTGCGTAACCAAATTCTGATGTCCCAACCTCCTACAAAGCAGGAAATTCACCATCTCCCTCCAGAGATGTCCATTTTCCAGAGGGTTTCCTTAGTCCAGAAGTCAGTGGTTAGGTAGCCTGGGGAARGGTCTGATTGGCTACACAGGTTCAAGCTTGTGGCGACTGCATCCGCACAGTTGTCAAAGCCACTTGTATTGCACGAGCCAATAGACACTGGTCTCCTGCTGTGGGTGTATCCCACTGATCTAGGTTCTGAGGCCCCCTCCCCCATACCCTCCATGCCTTCCACGCTTTGTAAAAATACACTTCGAGATGACCCACTGCCTTCGTGACTTAAGCGTTGAGATGCATGACAAGCCCTGTTTATGTATACGATAAGCTGATACGTGGAAATTTGAATTTTGGGAACAATGGATCCGTGAGTTGATCTGAGATTATAAAATATGTGTTCTTGTTGCAGAAAGGCTTCTGACATATGTATGATGTGCCTTAGGCACAGTCCCATAGCTCCWYCTGCCTAACGTACCAAGCCCTCGCCGTAAGCACATACATGAACATATGACATTCATGTCCTACTGAGAGCTGTTAACACTCATCGCTTTCAGGGCAGGCAGAACATATCCGTACCTGTCACACGGCTGAGATTGACGGGTCTAGTGGGCCAAACTCCCTCCTTTCAGAAGAAACTACTCCAGCGGTGAAGAAACGGTGATAGTCCTTAGGAAAAAGGAGCAGATGTTTCTATGGCTCTCAGTGGTGGACTGCACAAGTGACCCTCATGCTTCTGCGTGGGAGTCCTCCATCTGCTCAGATCCTGGCCTCCTGCCCTCTGCCCAGCTGGAGGGCAGCTGCCCATGGCTTGTTCGGATGCTCCACGAGGACTCTCTCATCACCCCTTACACTAACACCTTCTTGTCTGCTGCCCCTGAGGGGATGTTTGCCATCGAGTAAGCCTAAGCTAAAAGAGAGAGAGAGAGAGAGAGAGAGAGAGAGAGAGAGAGAGAGAACTGAAGAAAGAAACCTCTGCACCTGTTTGGAGAAGAAATGAAAAGCAAATTCTGAATATTTAGAATTAGCCTGGGCGTTTGTTTGCTAGTTTGTTTTAGCAGGAAATCTAAATGCAAGGCAAAGTTGGTTTTGAAAGATGACTCATGTCTAATTCAGAGTGTTYAGATGCCACCTTCCATTTCTATCCYTCCCTTAGGTGTTAGAGCACTGCCCACAGCTAATTTAAGGCCGAGTGGGTCAAGGAGCTCCCTGAAGTTTCCTGTGCTGGGCAATACTGAGACCTATCGACTAGAGATATGCTTGTGGTATTCTTGTGCCAGGCGCAGTGGGCATCGGATGCTTTAGCATAAGAGAGAAGATTGGTTCTCAGGGCTGTCATTCCAAAAAACTACTATACTGGTCACACCCCTTTCTGACTTGAGGTAGAGCTGCTGTTGGGTCTCATCCATAGTAAGCTGTCAAGATGATGGGGAACATTTCTTTTCTTTTTTCTTTTTTTAAAAAAGATTTATTTATTTATTATATGTAAGTACACAGTAGCTGTCTTCAGACACACCGAAGAGGGCATCAGATCTCATTACAGATGGTCGCGTGAGCCACCATGTGGTTGCTGGGATTTGAACTCAGGACCTTTGGAAGAGCAGTCAGTGGTCTTAACCGCTGAGCCATCACTCCAGCCTGATGGGAAGCATTTCTAATGTCTTTGTGGTTCACATTAATTACCGGACCTCRTGAGCTTCTATAGTTGACATATAACATCTGAGATCACATCATGCATCCCTTAATATAAATTCTATTTGTGGTACAGAAAGCCAGGCTATTGGAAGACTCATCCTTCACATTCTGTCTTACATGTAAATGGATAGTACCAGAAACCCACTCGCYGTGCCACCCTCTAACGTATGATAAATAGGTTTGTGTGGTTTTGTGTTTGGTTAGCTAACATTTAGTAGCTCTCAGATGGTATGTATAGTAGGTATTGGTGGAGAGTTACAGAAGACAGTGCTAAGAAGTAGTATGTAACCCCTGGGAGGGTTACAATCTAATGTAACCACAAGCACAGAAGAATGGCGGGAATGTGTGATCCTAGGGGAAACCAGACAGTTGTGACAGAATACAAGGTTTAAGGGGAGAGATGCTCCTGCCTCCGCAGTTGTGTGTCAGGKCTGCTTAACAGTTCCCATCTGCTTTTTTGCTGAGGGAGGGCTGGTGAAAGGCCAGGGTTGGGAGGCCAAGGAAGAGAAGGAGTCTTCAGAATGCTGAACGCAGAGAAAAGGGGTAGTGCTTAGGCTTCTGAGACAGGGTCCTGACCTGGACGATTCAGGTGGAGCATTTCTGAGAGCTCAGAGTTTGAGAGCTAAAGCCTATGTGGCCACGGAACCAGAGTGTCATGTGACAGGAAGCAAACAAGGGAAGGCGGTCTCTTCTATTCGACTTTTCAGTTCAATGATTTTCTTCTATGTCTTCTAAACACACGGAGAGCCTGAGAGGAGGTAGCTGAGAAGGGCGTCTGGGAAGTGGGCAGAGTGCCCAAGCAGAAGACTTTGGAAGAGTAGATGTATGGCTGAAGTCAGTAGCAAAATGATGAGCCCCTAGGTGATAGGAAACCTTTAAAAAGTCTAATTTGTATGCATCAGAAATTTGGGAGCAAGTGTCAGAGTTTTAGTCTGTTTGAAGGTGACACGGGAAGCAGGTGGCATGTGTCCTACCTTCCCATATCTCCACACACTAGCTCTTGTTCCAGAGTGATTTTTGCCTCTATTGTATTTGAAAAGCTCTGCTTTCCTTCTTCCTATTAGTATATGAACATAGCAGAAAGGGTGTGTGTGTGTGTGTTTGTGTGTGTGTGTGTGTGTGTGTGTGTGTGTGTGTTATGTGTTGATCAAGGAAAGCCTTTACCTCATCTTTCTATTGTCCTTTAGAATTTCACCTTTAGAGATGGTCAACACAACTGGAAGCCCATATAACCCTAGACAGAGATCAGGTGTAAATGTTTAGTTGATAGCGAGCACCCTAGTTCTCAGGCGGGAGTCACTAAGCTATTAGATTACATCCGATCCCAGACATAGAGTAAGCTCATGCTTTGGGGCCTTCCCCCCTGAGGCCTCATTAGACCCTGGCTCAAGTGGAAGCCATTTTATGCCATTATGTTGGTATGGATTTTGAGGACCAGTGTTGATTGAAAGAGTCACTGACTACAGGCTCTTCRGGAGTTGATGAAGACACCCTTCAGGCAATGAAAATGATGTTAGAAAAAAATGAAGAAAAGAAAGAGGAGTTCAAATGTAGAATGGATATTATTTGGTGGCCTTTGATGACCTGAGCTGATATCAAAGAAGAAACAGATAGGGCAGAGTCATGGTGGGACAATGAGCTATACCTATCTTTTGATTTTAAGGATGAGAAACGGGTATNGAACTCAGAAATCCGCCTGCCTCTGCCTCCCAAGTGCTGGGATTACAGGCGTGCGCCACCACGCCCGGCTAAATCATCCAGGTTTTTAAACCTTATTGAGTATAAACTCTTGTAGTAGGATCTGATGATTTTTTGAATTTCCACAGTTTCTGTTGTTATGTCTCCCTTTTTAATTTCTGATTTTATTAAGTTGTATACTGTCTCTGTGCCCTCTGGTTAGTCTGGTTAAGGGTTTATCTATCTTGTTGATTTTTTTCAAAGAACCAGCTCCTGGTTTTGCTGATTCTTTGTATAGTTCTTTTTGTTTCTGTTTGGTTGATTTTGGTGCTAAGCTTGATTATTTCCTRCAGTCTACTCCTCTTGGGGGTATTYGCTTCCTTTTGTTCTAGAGCTTTCAAGTGCACTGYCAAGTGGTTAGTGTAAGCTCTCTCCATTCTCTTTTTGGAGGCACTCAGAGCTATGAGTTTTCCTCTTAGCACTGCTTTCATTGTATCTCATAAATTTTGGTATGATGTGTCTTCATTTTCATTAAATTCTTAAAAGTCTTTAATTTCTTTCTTGACCAAGCTATCGTTGAGAAGAGCATTTTCAAGGTCCATGTGTATGTGTGTTTTCCACTACTTTTGTTTGAGCTTAAGACCAGCCTTAGGCCGTGGTAATCTGATAAGATACATGGAATAATTTCAATATTTCTGTATCTGTTGAGGCCCGTTTTGTGACCAATTATATCATCAGTTTGGAAGAAGGTACCATGAGGTGCTGAGAAGAAGGTATATTCTTTTGCTTTAGGGTGGAATGTTCTATAAATATCTGTTAGATCAATTTGGTCCATAACTTCACTTAGTTTCACTGTATCTTTGTTTAGCTACTGAATCCATGATGTATCCATTTTTGAGAGTAGGGTGTTGAAGTCTCCCACTATTATTGTGTGGGGTGCAATGTGTGCTTTGAGCTTTATTAAAGTTTCTTTTATGAATGTTGGTGCCCTTGTGATCAGAGCATAGATGTTCAGAATTGAAAGTTCATCTTGATAGTCTTTTCCTTTGACCAGTATGAAGTGTCCCTCCTTATCTTTTTTGACAACTTTTGGTTGAAAGTCAACTTTCTGTGCTATAAGAATGGCCACTCCAGTTTGTTTCTTGGAACCATTTGCTTGGAAAATTGTTYTCCAAACTTTGACTCTTAAATAGTGACTGTCTTTGTCACTGAGGTGGGTTTCTTGTATGCAGCAAAACATTGGATCTAGTTTACATATCCAGTCTGTTAGTCTATGTCTTTTTATTGAGGAATTGAGACCATTGATATTAAGAGATATTAAGGAAAAGTAATTGCTGCTTACTGTTATCTTCTTAGTTAAAGGTGAAATTCTGGTTGTGTATCTATCTTCTATTGGGTTTGTTGAAAGATTACCTTATTGATTTTTTTCTACAGTGTGGTTTACTGCCTTGTGTTGCTATTTTACACCTTTTATCCTTTGCAGAGCTGGATTTGTGGAAAGATATTGTGTAAATTTGCTTTTGTCATGGAATGTCTTGTTTTTTCCGTCTATGGTAATTGAAAGTTTTGCTAGGTATAGTAGTCTGGGCTGACATTTATGTTCTCTTAGGGTCTGTATGACATCTGCCCAGGCTCTTCTGGCTTTCATAGTCTCTGGTGAGAAGTCTGGTGTAATTCTGATAAGTCTGCCTTTATATGTTACTTGACCTTTTTCTCTCACTGCTTTTAATATTCTTTCTTTGTTTAGTGCATTTGGTGTTTTGATTATCATGTGACAGGAGGTATTTCTGTTCTGGTCCAATCTGTTTGGTGTTCTGTAGGCTTCTTGTATGTTCATGTGCAACTCTATCTTTAGGTTAGGGAAGTTTACATCTATAATTTTGTTGAAGATATTTACTGGGCCTTTACGATGTAAATCCTTGCTTTTTTCTATATCTATAATCCTTAGTTTTGGTCTTCTCATTGTGTCCTGGATTTCCTGGATGTTTTGTGTTACAAGCTTTTTGCATTTTGCATTTTCTTTGACTGTTGATTCAATGTTTTCTATGGAATCTTTAGCATCTGAGAGTCTTTCTTCTATCTCTTGTATTTTGTTGTTGTTGCGTGTATTTATGACTCCTGAATTCTTTCCAAGGTTTCCCATCTTTAGAGATGTCTCACTTTGTGATTTCTTTATTGATTCTATTTCCAGTTTTAGATCCTGGAAGGTTTTGTTCAGTTCCTTCACTTTGTTGTTTGTTTTTTCATGAAATTCTTTAAGGAATTTTTGTGTTTCCTCTTTAAGGGCTTCTACTGTTGACCCATGTTCTCCTGTGTTTCTTTTAGGGATTTTTGTGTTTCCTTTTTAAGGGCTTCTGCATGTTGATCCATGTTCTCCAGTATTTCTTTAAGAGATTTTTGGGTTTCCTCTTTAAGGGCTTCTACCTTTTGATCCATATTCTCTTGTATTTCTTTAAGAGATTTTTGTGCTTCCACCTGTTGACCCATGTTCTCCTATATTTCTTTAAGGGAGTTATTTTTGTCCTTCTTGAAGTCCTCCATCAACAATATGAGATATGATTTTAAATCTAGATCTTGGCTTTTCTGATGTGATGGAGTATGGAGTATTTGCTGTTGTAGGAGAACTGGGTTCTGATGGTGCTATGTTGCCTTGCTTTCTGTTGGTAATGATCTTGTGTTTGCCTTTGGCCATCTCATTATCTCCAGTGTTAGCTGGTCTTGCTGTCTCTATCTTCTCTGTCCTGCAGGCCTATGTTATTGTACTCCTGGGATTCCCTTTCTCTCCAATGCCCTGCAAACAGCTGGTTCTCCAGGAAGTATCAGGTGATGGGGTCTCTCCTGTGGCAGACTTGACAAGGGTTGATTGCCCTACAGGCTGCTATTTCTCAAATGTTCTGCTGCTGCCGGATCTCAAATGCTCTGCTGATGCTGGTTCTTTAATGCCCCACTTCTACCAGTTTGAAAGCACCTACAGGTGCCAGTTCTTGAATGATCTGCTCCAGTCAGATCTCGAATGCCCTGCTTCTGTCCATTCTTTAGAGAGTATCAGGAAGCAGGCTCCTCCCCATGTCAGAAGGGGTGCAGGTCTACCACATTTGATGGAAAGATGGAACTTGGTGGTGGTGGCAGAGGAGGGAGGGGTAGAAGGGAAGGAAGAGGCGTGGTGATCTGGAGGTTGCTGGGTAGTGAGTGGCTCTGGACCTCTAGGGGTATGGGATGATTATTACTGAATAACCTGCTCCTGCCAGTTCTCCAGAGAGTGTCAGGAAGTAGGATCTTCCCCATGTCAGATGTGGCACAGGTCTACCACATCCAATGGAACAGGGCAGTGGCGATTAACCTGCTCCTGCCAGTTTTCTAGAGTATCAGGAAGTGGGATCTTCCCCATGTCAGATGTGGCACAGGTCTCTGAAAGCAGGACTGCTTCTAAGCGCAGGACTCCCTGCAGGTCAGATGCTCCCTTGCAGGAGGCATGCCCAGACAGCTGTAGGGCTGCCCAGCTCCTATGTGCAGAAGGAAACCAGGCGGGCTGTGTCCTGAGCAATCTTTCACTCTGGTGTTCGCTGTGTATCTGGCTGAGCTGGCTGCTTGGTCACAGGAGCAAAGATGGTGATGCTCTCTCTGTTTTTAAAAGTCTTTTTGATCAGATCTTCCTGCTCACTAAACTTCTGAGATTTCCTGTTGCTGATTGTCTGTGCCTCTCATTTGAGATTGACTGCAGAGAGTCTTGGGTATTTTTACCTGAGTACACTAAATCCCCATGTTTTACCATTCCAATTCCAAAGACTGATTTTTGGAACTGTCATCAGGAAATATACTTTTGTGCCAAATTCATGTAATGACCTATTTTCTAAGGCACATAAACTTACTCGACCTTCAGAAAAGAAGTATCTTGTTCTGACATTGAATTCTTTTGATTTCAATTACTCCTTTTTTCTTTTTTTCTTTTTAGTTTTTAAAAAGTAATTTTTTAGGTTTAATTTTTTTATTGGTTATTTTATTTATTTACATTTCAAGTGTTATCCCCCTTCCCGATTTCCTCTCTGCAAACTTCCTATCCCATCCTCCCTCCCTGTTTCTGTAAGGGTGCTTCCCCACTCATCCACTCTTGACTCACCACCCTAGCATTCCCCTAGGCATGAAGCTGTCTAATGAGACAAGAGAAATGTTCAGTGCTGTGGGGAAGGCCTGGCAAGGCCATTTCATAGGATTAGCTTACTGACTCAGAAAGTTACATACATATTTGCATTTTCATAGAAGTCAACTTGTCTCAGCAGCATACTGACACTTCCAGTGATCTCTCTTTTGTCTTCTGTCCTAGATGCCTATAGAATTCCTTGTTATAAACTTATCTCTTTGACCTCATATGGAGAGTAAATGACATCCCGAATGAATGTGTATTGCTGACATGAACAGGATCCCAATGCCTCCAATTTGTGGAAATGCCAAGCAAGGCCTTTCCTGAGTCAGGCTTGGAGGCCTATTCCTGGTTCAAATACAGATGTTGACAGTGTGTGCACACCACAGATTCCCTTCTCCTGGATGAATTGTCTAAACTCTATGCCACAGAAGGCAAACTGGCAACTAGAAGAACAAAAAAAAAATGTAGTACATTAACTTTATTTTTATAAAATTGATTCAATATTCCAAAATTAGAGCTTTGCATAAAAACTTTCACATTTAGRTTGTGTGGATAAATTAGAAGTTATGTCAATTGATGGTTCACACTTCCACATAGTAACTGCTATCCTACAGAGACCTATCAAGACAACCCTGAGATTTTACCTCACACCAGTCAGAATGGCTAAGATTAAAAACTCAGGAGACATCAGGTGTTGGCAAGGATGTGGAGAAAGAGGAACACTCCTCCACTGCTGGTGGGATTGCAAGCTGGTACAACCACTCTAGAAATCAGTCTGGCGGTTCCTCAGA